>JAPTHN010000004.1:55693603-55903603 GCA_026936325.1 Platynereis dumerilii | reverse complement strand
TGATCTTAGCATAGAGAATCGTTGCCTGTAACTGCAATTGAAATTTGTAGAAGCAATTTTATATCTATACTTAAACAATGTGCATGCACAAGGACCATTCATTTTTATGACATTTATACTTAAATCCATGCATTACACAACACACAATACCAACTATGAAAGTCAAATTGGCTCAACAGATGTTCTAAATACACTACCATCATCTTCATATTGTTTTACATGGGCTTCTAGGTTTATCTTGATTCCAATCATTACCATGTTTCATTGTCATAATAATCCATACAAGACATGATGATCTTCATTGACATTTTCATCAATATTTAAAAATTAATATATGCTGATAGAGTCTGCATGTCTTCGCTTTTATGTAATTCATAATCCCATTACTAAATTCACATTCTATGCCTTTTTTTAGGTTTGATTAAAATCTAATTTCATCAATAATATTCACCTTTTGATTTTGTAATATTCAGTAACTAATTCACATTCTACAATTTCCTTATTAAATAAAGGAATATCTAACACACACACTCTATATCAGTGCCAGTTTGAAAGTTTAAGGGTTTCGGTCACTTCGCTGGGTCACATTTTATGTTGGATGAACATCATTTTATACGACTTGTACGAAGATTAAAGTTTTTCTTGGATCATGAATGAATGTGTATGAATGTGCATTCCATCAAAATATGTTGATTCATAGATCTGCCTCTTTGCTCATTCAGTGTCTTGGTAATATCAGTTTCAACAATGTGTCTTTTGATTTGATTGGACTTATTTCAACAACACCATCTTTCTGATTGTTGTTTCAAATTCCTTTTCTTCAGTGGTTTATCCATAACGATTTGCTGAATGTAATGTCATTAAACTGTGAAGTTGGGAGAAAAGTTCTTAGACTGGTGAATGCTATAACTTAACTGTATTTATTTTTCCTTGGTTTTCTTCACTGCTTTTGTTATCCCAATATATTCAGAAATTATTTCTTTAATTTCTTTGGTTATGTGAAACCGTTCTCAGAATGTTTTCGCCTTCTATTTCCATTCGTTATCATCCTGCGTCACTATCCTTGTAAATTATTCCAAAATATCCCAATATACTGACCTTGTTATACTTGTAATCCACACAATATTTCCTTGGGCTGTCATGTATATGAATTGCTAAGAATTCTTGAAATTCAAAAGAATATCAATGCAATTAACGAAACAAGAAAGTGAAGAAAGCAGGCACTTTTTTGGTGTCATTTCAATATTACCAATAATAGGATTTCTTCTCTGAATTTTCCCTGGATATCCAAATTGTGTCAATGAAATTTGTTTTTCAATGTCCATGACAATAAAATTAATATGTGTCAGTGCTTCAGGAATATCTGAAAAACAGTTTTAAAGACATTCTTTTCAGTTCTCTTTATCACCCCTCTTTATCACCCTGATGATTGGAAGTATGGATGGATTGATGGTAGAGGGTCACAAATCAATAGCTGATATAATAAAATATCATAATATTATTATTATATAACCTCTCCTTTCCAGTAATAATTCGAGGGATAGTAAAATCTTCTCTATGCTAACGATCCTTTGTAAATTCCACTTATGTTGGAAGTATAAAACTTTCTCACAGCACAGTATTAACCCATCTGGTAGCTTTCAGATTCTTTCTCATTTCTTTATCATCATGAGAATAGTTGCAAATTAAAGGTTGAGATAGTAAGTTCCTTCTAGAAATAATTATTACAAGGATAGTAAGGTCTTCTCTGTGCTGATGATCCATTCGTAAATTCGCAGTCAGTCGCAAGGAGAACATTTCATCCATTTATCCACAATGATGGTACGTTCTATCGCACTGACCCCCGCAAGATTGTTTGTGGCGTACCCACACAGGACCCAGCCATCTTCGACTAATTGGTCAGAAATATCGGCCTGGACTAGCGTCATATTGGACTTCTTGCCGAACGTTGCCGACACTTTGCTGTAACGGTCGTCCAGGTTGGTTATTTTGTATAGGCCACTGACTAGCTCCATCCTTTCCTGTAATAACAAAGACAAAGTCATGAATTAGTATACTGTACTTATCTTGGAGTCAGGTGTGGTGATTTTGGGGGTTGGATGGGGAGATGCATCCCCCTTAGAAGAATCTCGGGAGGGGGGGGGGGTTTATCAGAAGTGTGACTCAGAAGTGGCTTACTATGGGATGCTTATCTGCAGTGCAGAGCAGTGGCAGGGATTTTGCCCGAAGAAGGTATTTTATTATAACATCACGGGAACTGAAGTGCGTGGTTGCAAAGATATCAGATTGAAGCTAATTTCACATATAAATAACAAAAATCGAATTAATTTAAATTCTAGTAATTTACCTCCAATGCTACATTTTAGCAATTTTTCATGAAATTTAGAATCTAGGGGCACTTATTGTGGGGCAAATCTGTGTCAGTGGTGAGGATTTAGCAGGGGCTGATAGGCCAATTCCCCATTGCCTTAATGCTTAAAAAATGGCCTGTTACGGTAGCATACCAGCGCAAACATGTCACACAAAACCGCTTATGAATTCTGCTGTAATAACCTGAGATACCAAATTGACACCAGATGGCAATAACACTACAATAATTATTGCCATCCTTACTCCTCAGTAGCCTGCCTGTTTCTTTTATGATCTATTATTTATATCGTTGGCAATTTCTTTTTATGGTTTATTTGCAGGTTGCATTTTGCCTTGGTCCCAGGGGACTTGGTGGGTCTCATGATAAAGGTAATGACTCTTGACAAAAGAACTCCTCATGCAATTGGCTCATGATAACAAAGAGAACTCATTATGAAAACAAGAGACTGACAGGGACTGCACTTTACACTGCTTGTTATGTTACTGAGCATACAGCTACATGTACATTGTAGATCTATGCACTTGGTCAAGTCTAGCATGTATAAAGTATATTGTACACTAGGATAGATAGATAGATAAATAGATAGATAGATAGATAGATAGATAGATAGATAGATAGATAGATAGATAATAGATACATGTAGATATTGTAAGTGACAGATAGATAGATAGTTTTTTATTGATGCATGATGTACTTACAATTTTCATATGATACTAACAAAATAATAACTAAGTAATTAACAACACAATTTAAGACAAAAATAGCATCAAAAGTAAACAGCTGAGTTACAGTGACACCCTCGAATCCCAGTAGTTGTGGCCATTAGGAAGGGTTGTTTGATCAAACGGGAGGGAGAGTGGGAGTCCCCAACATATTACACATTTACCCCGTGTGAGGGATCTTTTACTTGCCCGGCAAAGACACTGATACAAGGGGCAGCAATCCTAATAATCTCATCCAAACAACAACTTTACATGGCCAATTGTGCAGCGTACGCAAAACGTACAGTGCTCTCTCTTGCGTATTTCGTACGTAAATTGACATTTTTCCTGTATGAAATAGGCACGGAAAGTTACGTACGTAAAACATATGTAAATTTTCGTATGGATTTCATCTGCGTCAACTTGTTTCAGGGTTTTTTAACTTGATTTGTTTGCTGATTTTTTTTTCAGATAGAGAATGCAGCCCCCTTAACTTGGAGGTATGATTTAACCTACTTTTTTATGATCGATTATTTGAATGCTTGTGCTGTCTGTCAGGATTTTAATAAAGGAGTTACAGCCATTTTGTAAAAAATTGCAAATGGCCTTCTTACCCCACCCATTGGGCATAATCCTATGGCAATTTTTTTTTGTGAGCGCATTCAGGTTGAAAGTTATTTCTTGGGGTTCTCCTATCGGCATAATCCTGAAATAGGCCCCGCATGCTGATAACGGAATGAGCGGCCCTATGTTAGAGCACAGGCAGCAGCTCATTCCCTGGAAGGTGCGGGGCCTATTTCAGGATTATGCCGGCACATCCTTATTAGAAAGACCTACAAACCATATCATTAATCTGAAGATATAGGTTTACATATAAGATTGCAATAAGCATAAAAACACAGAAAAATCCCATGACCTTCCAAATTAGGTTCAACATATTCGAATATTGCAGATACTTACGTTCTCTTTTCTCCGGTTGCCTAGCGACCGTTTGATATCACCAGGAATCATGGGTAATGTTGTTAAATTGTCTATTCTCGCGAGATACGTGACCTTGTGATTGGTGACATCATAACGGACTTCTAGCATTCCAGACATCTGAAAAAAGAAGATATGTTTGAGAAACAAATTGGCATATTAAGGATAGTGCTCTCTATTCCACATAATTTGGATGAAAGTTTCAACATCACATACTACTTCACTGCCAAATGTCAAGATATCCATTATATGTGTCATAGGCTGTAATAATGCATATATAGGTCTATCTACATGTATCTATCTATCTATCTATCTATCTTTCTATCTATATATCTATCTATCTATCTATTTATCTATCTATCTATCTATCTATCTATCTATTAGTTTGCTATGTGACTTTGTCTTTGAAGAAATTCTTTGTCTGCAAGAGGTCAAACTCCGGGCGGCAAATCAAAAGTGTTTCTAGTGGACTTTCATGAGCAATATGTGAGCTGGATGTCGTTCGGATAAGACATTGAATTTGCTGCTCATCGTATTAGTGTCTGGACATGTAATGGCGGTTCCGATCCCTTGCATCGGGAAGCCTAAATATGTAATATGTCGAGGAAGGCGTCCATAACTAGGCCAAGAGGGCACTTGAGGCCAGTTTCTAAGTACAAAAGCAGTGGGGAATTGGCCCGCCAGCCCCTGCAAAATCGCAACCACTGACACTGATTTGCCCCCATGCACCAGTAAATGCCCTTTGATTCTAAATTTCGCATAAAATTGCTGAAATGTAACAACAATCTGTTGTATCATAGGAGGTAAATCTGTTGAATTTAAATCTATAATTCAGTTTGAATTATTTATTAATAGGTATTCCTTCAATTTGAAATCTTTGCAGCCACACTGGCACTTCTGACGTCGTCTGTTTCAGTGTTTTTATGACGCAATAATAGATGCCATCTTCGTGCAAAATCCCTGCTATTGAAATTCGCTTAAAAAAGGCACTGCTCCACTTATACCAAATATATAATATCTGTCTGTCTATCTATCTGTCTATCTATCTGTCTATCTATCTGTCTGATTTCTTCTTTCAGGATGACGACAGCCTCTTAATCAATCAGTGTACAAGAGCGAGACAAGATATGGATCGCGTCGTCCTTTAAGCTATCTCTCCTCATTGATTTGCTATTGGAAAAGTGTACATTACAGATGTACTGGAATGGAATGTCCTTCATACTGATTTTCCTAGTTCTTATTCTGAATCAATCAATGCCCTGAAGAACTTCTACTCCACACTGAATATTGATTGGTCTACATTTGACAGGCTTCAAGATCTTGGTCAGGAATTACTGCCAAACTCACCACTTTCTAGCATACGCAAAATTTATTCCAATTTTAGCCTATCTTATGTAAAATTTTCTCAGGAATTCAATTTTGAAGAAAAAAATGCACCCACTCTTTTATTTTGGAAGTTACACCCCTATTTGTAAAGCCCCCCTCAGTGGGGCGCCCTAGATACCCCCAAAATATTATAAAATTTTCCGTAGGTTTGTGGCTTCAGTAACAAAGCTGTACTAATACCACTAATAAATATACTTAAATTCTATAATGATCCATCAAAAAATAAGATGACTACAATGGTATGAATTTTTTGTTTAAATGACAAACATTTTGTGGTGCTAAGTCGCGGTTTCTTATATTTCGCTTAGTATTCATCTCACAGGAATAATTTTTACACCATCAATCTCAGCAGAAAACAAGCTTCATTTTGAGTACCAACAACCTATATTTCCGAGAAGTTTAGCCCAAACCAAGCCGCTAAGCTGGAATTACCTTTTTCAGAAATAAAATTCTAAATAACTTGCATTTTTTTATGGAGGCAGATATCGAAAAAATAACACAAACTCGTTTTAATGTAAATATCTGCGCATAACGAGTTTGACTTTCAGACCTGTGTGACAAAAATTGACGAAATGCAAGTTATTTAGAAAAATTACATATTTTTTTCACACATCCAGAAGTGAAAAGCAGCGGCTTCATGTTTTGTATGTGTGAACCTAAATACGCAAAGAAAGGACATTTTTATGTAGTCTGTTGCCTTCATCTGGTCCTTCTGGACACATTGGTATATAATTCATGTCCATTAACATCTCACTGACATTGAAAAAATAATAATCAAATAGGAGCTTCACCCCATTTTAATAAATTGTTTTTACTTTTGTCACTTGACTTTGTTTCAATATTCTGTTCAGAGACCCACATATATTGGTGCAAATACTAAAACTGGATACCATTTTAAACTTTGGACAATAGGGAATGTCATGGTACTTTCAATAATCATGAAACTTTGATATCTATCAAGAGAGAGACAGTCAAACTTTGATGTCTGAAAAATGTGTCACCAAAAATTAGCATTTTTCGCATGTTTTTTCACTTAAATGATAGGATAGCAACTTGAGATCATTATTAAGACAATTAAAAAGGTCACCATCAGAAAGAGAACAATTTTTTACACAAGATAGAATATATTTTAAAATCTATGATAAGTTTTTGTGGCCTCGAGAATTTTTTCACACTTGTGGCAGTAACTCCTGACTAAGATCTTGAAGCCTGTCATTTCAGCTTTTGTCCAACAAATTACTAAGGTACACAAAGTGGAGTCTCATAATTGACAGTTCGAGCTAGCTCGTACTGTCCTAGGAATCGCGCTCGAATTTGAGTAGCCCTCGGTTTCGTCAAGCAATCTTGAATTACGTACCTGTTTGGATACTGAATCGCCGAGCATTTAGGCAACAAGGGTATTGGCTGTTTAATGACAGCTGTTTTATGTCGTTTTAGCACATGTGGCATGTGTAATGACAGCTTGTTCACGGGTCATTCTTCGTGTCCAAAAAAAGTTTTCCCACCGGACCAATAATGGTGAAAATGACGTAGCGCACGTGCCCTTGACCACTCAAAAAGTGGCGATCAATTATTGCCGACGAAGATGCGGGAAAATAATGACAATGACGCTACAGCTGTCAACAATTATTGACCCTACCTCGTAGAATAGCCACCCCAGCTTCTTCAACGAGTGAAATAGATGGTGTACGGATCGTTTCTGCTGCAGTTCAGCCGGAATTCCATGTTGATCGTAATAACAAATTCTCCCAAGCGAGATGACGCCATGACGTCATCGTCGGAATTCCCTCATCGCACGTGCTGATTTTGGCGCCAAGTGAGATCAACTGACATTGACACACTGGATGTTTCGGAGGCTGGTAAGTCAATTTTCGCCATTTTTAATCCAATTTCAAGCTTAGAATAGTATTGTGAACATTTCTAGATTCTGTTGCAGCTATATGAGTGACGACAAAGAGCTTATGAACAATTTTGTACCAGTTGCCAGGCTGACTTTTTTTTTTGACAGTTGCTTGGTTGTCACTTGTTTATCATTTTGACACAATGTAGGTCACTGCCCCCAACTTGTCAACAATATTACGAAAAGTTGTACACTGATGCAATAAAACTTTTATCTAAAACAAGCTTTTGGGCCCAGCAGGACTCTCAACTTTGTCAGTGTTTGTGCTGATTTGCAGCTTTGTTTACATTGAGAAGTGTGGCATCTTGCAGTTGCAGCCTTGCACTAGCCTATCATGTGTAATTTATTGTGCAGTAAAAAAACGCTTTAAGGTATTTTTCTTAGTGTGTAGGCCTACTGATATTTGTACTTCAACATTGTTTGATTTGTTTCTAGTTTATGCAATCATTACTATCCATGATGTATGTGACAGTATGTGTTGACATGTGGTGCTGTCAGTCAAAATCAAATTGTGTAATATCCCAGGGATTCCCAGCCCAAATGTTAAATTATAATGACAAAATGTATCAGTCAAGCAAGTAATCAATCGCTTGCAATGGGGGTGAGGGGGTGAGGGGGTGAGGAGCAAGCCCAGGTTGGGACGAATTCCAACGAAACCCCCGCCGGCCCCGGGGGCTGTCACTATTTACCCTGAAATTTCAACATGTTATGGCGAGTGACCAGGGCAGTGAATCTGCCCCGATATTCAAGGGTGCCAGAACAGAACAGACGGGGAGGGGGGCAGGGGGGGGGGCAATTGCCCCTCCTGCCCTTGGTCAGGGGGGGGGGGCAAGGTTGCCCCTTTTTTCTAAAAGAAAAAACATTTTTAGGCCTTGATTTATGGTGAATTTAAGCAAAAATGTAATCGTAAAGTATAAAATTATTACTGCGGCATTACCGCTGCTACATAAAATTTTTGATGCAAGAAATAGATTTGCCCTTTTATCGACCGATTGCCCCTTCCGCCCTTGTTTCCTTCCAGCACCCCTGCTGATATTGGTTAGGAACTTAGGATATGCCCTGACATGCCATTTTCCCTGATACCGGGGGTGGGGGAGGGCTGCAGCCCCCCGATCCCCTGCAAATATGCCTATGTATTTTCTCATAATATATTATATAGACTCGAAACTGAATGATACACATTTGTAGAATTAACTAGCAAAACATAAATTGCCATTCACTCTGTACAAGGTCTACTATAAATATATAATAGGAAAATGTATGTTTATTAATTTTATTTTTATTGGGACTTTTCAGGAGGACTGCTTTCGGTCGTTCACCAAGCACTTGCTGAAATCCGGCCTGTATCAGGGGCAAGCCTCACAATCATTACGAAAAATTGAAAAATGGAAACGTCGGGCATGAAGCGTCTTGCCGCAAATTCCCCGTCAAATTTGAACTGGAATCAGAGAGGATTGTGTCTCCTAGCTTGCATTAGTGAGTGTACTTGCAATTCTGAATTTCACGTAGGCTTGTAGTTGTTATTATGTTATAACTTCAGTGCTTTTAATTTATTGTCTGGACAAATCTAGCAAGCTTTTGTTCAAGTTTCGCATAATTTGATGCAGATTTGTAAATATCATGGCTACTTTTGTATTTTCTGTAATTTTAAACACATACTTTTCCGTCTTGTATTTACTGTTTATGTCATACCTTTCGTGCTTTTAAATCTATTGTCTGGACATATTTAGCATGCTTTTGTTCAAGTTTCGGTTAATTTGATGCAAATTTGTAAATATCATGGCTAATTTAGTATTTTACGTAATTTTAAAAACATACTTCTCCGTCTTGTCTTTTACTGTTTACGTCATACCTTTTGTGCTTTTAAATTTATTGTCTGGACAAATCTAGCAAGTTTTTGTTCAAGTTTCGGATAATTTGACGCAAATTTGTAAATATCATGGCAACTTTTGTATTTTCTGTAATTTTCAAAACATACTTCTCCGTCTTGTATTTACTGTTTACATCATACCTTTCGTACTTTTAAATTTATTGTCTGGACATATTTAGCATACTTTCGTTCAAGTTTCGGTTAATTTGATGCAAATTTGTAAATATCATGGCTAATTTAGTAATTTACGTAATTAAAAAAAAATACTTCTCCGTCTTTTATTTTACGCTTATGTTAAGCCTTTCGTGATTTTTAAGTTATTGTCTGGACAAATCTAGCAAGCTTTTGTTCAAGTTTCGGTTAATTTGATGCAAATTTGTAAATATCATGGCTAATTTAGTATTTTACGTAATTTTAAAAACGTACTTCTCCGTCTTGTATTTTACTGTTTACGTCATACCTTTCGTGCTTTTAAATTTATTGTCTGGACAAATCTAGCAAGCTTTTGTTCAAGTTTCGGATAATTTGACGCAAATTTGTAAATATCATGGCAACTTTTGTATTTTCTGTAATTTAAAACACATACTTCTCCGTCTTGTATTTACCGTTTACCTCATACCTTTCGTGCTTTTAAATTTATTGTCTGGACAAATCTAGCAAGCTTTTGTTCAAGTTTCGGATAATTTGATGCAAATTTGTAAATATCATGGCTAATTTAGTATTTTACGTAATTTTAAAAACGTACTTCTCCGTCTTGTATTTTACTGTTTACGTCATACCTTTCGTGCTTTTAAATTTATTGTCTGGACAAATCTAGCAAGCTTTTGTTCAAGTTTCGGATAATTTGACGCTGATATTTGGTATTTTACGTAATTTTCAAAACGTACTTCTCTGTCTTGTATTTACCGCTTATGTTAAGCCTTTCGTGAGTTTTATAAATATAATGGCTAATTTGGTGTTTTACGTAATTTTCAAAACATACTTCTCCGTCTTTTTTTTACCGCCTATGTTAAGCCTTTCGTGATTTTTAATTTATTGTCAGGACATAATATTATTTAGCATGCTTCTGTTCAAGTTTCGGTTAATTTGATGCAAATTTGTAAATATCATGGCTAATTTAGTATTTTACGTAATTTTAAACACATACTTCTCCGTCTTGTAGTTGTTGCTATGTTATACCTTCAGTGCTCTTAAATTTATTGTCAGGACATATTTTGCATGCTTTTGTTCAAGTTTCGGTTAATTTGATGCAGATTTGTAAATATGGCTAATTTTGTGGTTTTCCCGTAATTTTAAAGACATACTTCTCTTCGTCTTGTATTTACTGTTTATGACATACCTTTCGTGCTTTTAAATTTATTGTCTGGACAAATCTAGCAAGGTTTTGTTCAAGTTTAGGATAATTTGACGCAGATTTGTAAATATCATGGCTAATTTAGTATTTTACGTAATTAAAAAAAAATACTTCTCCGTCTTTTATTTTTCCGCTTATGTTAAGCCTTTCGTGATTTTTAAGTTATTGTCTGGACAAATCTAGCAAGCTTTTGTTCAAGTTTCGGTTAATTTGATGCAAATTTGTAAATATCATGGCTAATTTAGTATTTTACGTAATTTTAAAAACGTACTTCTCCGTCTTGTATTTTACTGTTTACGTCATACCTTTCGTGCTTTTAAATTTATTGTCTGGACAAATCTAGCAAGCTTTTGTTCAAGTTTCGGATAATTTGACGCAAATTTGTAAATATCATGGCAACTTTTGTATTTTCTGTAATTTAAAACACATACTTCTCCGTTTTATATTTACCGTTTACGTCATACCTTTCGTGCTTTTAAATTTATTGTCTGGACAAATCTAGCAAGGTTTTGTTCAAGTTTAGGATAATTTGACGCAGATTTGTTTACGTAATTAAAAAAAAATACTTCTCCGTCTTTTATTTTCCGCTTATGTTAAGCCTTTCTTGCTTTTTAAGTTATTGTCTGGACAAATCTAGCAAGGTTTTGTTCAAGTTTCGGTTAATTTGACGCAGACTTGTAAATATCATGGCTAATTTTGTATTTTACGTAATTTTAAAAACGTACTTCTCCATCTTGTATTTTACTGTTTACGTCATACCTTTCGTGCTTTTAAATTTATTGTCCGGACAAATCTAGCAAGCTTTTTGTTCAAGTTTCGGTTTATTTGACGCAGACTTGTAAATATCATGGCTAATTTTGTATTTTACGTAATTTTAAATACATACTTCTCCGTCTTGTATTTACTGTTTACGTCATACCTTTCGTGCTTTTAGATTTATTGTCTGGACATATTTAGCATGCTTTTGTTCAAGTTTTGGTTAATTTGATACAAATTTGCAAATATCATGGCTAATTTAGTATTTTACGTTATTTTCAAAACATACTTCTCCGTCTTGTAGTTGTTGCTACGTTCTACGTTTCGCGCTTTTAAATTTATTGTTTGGACAAATCTAGCAAGCTTTTGTTCAAGTTTCGGATAATTTGACGCAGATTTGTAAATATCACGGCTACTTTTGTATTTACTGTAATTTTAACACATACTTCTCTGTCTTGTATTTACTGTTTACGTCATACCTTTCGTGCTTTTAAATTTATTGTCTGGACAAATCTAGCTAGCTTTTGTTCAAGTTTCGGATAATTTGACGCTGATATTTGGTATTTTACGTAATTTTCAAAACGTACTTCTCTGTCTTGTATTTACCGCTTATGTTAAGCCTTTTGTGAGTTTTAATTTATTGTCAGGACATATCTAGCTAGCGTTTGTTCAAGTTTCGGATAATTTCATGTAAATTTGTAAGTATCATGGCTAGTTTTGTATTTTCCGTAATTTTAAAAACATACTTCTCCGTCTTGTAGTTGTTGTTATGTTATACCTTTCGTGCTTTTAAATTTATTGTCCGGACAAATCCAGCAAGCTTTTGTTCAAGTTTCGGTTAATTTGATGCAGATTTGTAAATATCATGGCTAATTTTGTATTTTCCGTAATTTTAAAAACATACTTCTCCGTCTTGTAGTTGTTGCTATGTTATACCTTCAGTGCTCTTAAATTTATTGTCAGGACATATTTAGCATGCTTTTGTTCAAGTTTCGGTTAATTTGATGCAGATTTGTAAATATCATGGCTAATTTTGTATTTTTCCAGTAATTTCAAACACATACTTCTCCGTCTTGTATTTACTGTTGACGTCATACCTTTCGTGCTTTTAAATTTATTGTCAGGACATATCTAGCGAGCGTTTGTTCAAGTTTAGGATATTTCATGTAAATTTGTAAATATCATGGCTAATTTTGTATTTTCTATAATTAACAAAAAATACTTTCCGTCTTGTCATGTTCACTCACGATATAACTACGGTGCTTTTTAATTTATTGCCTGGGCAATATAGCCAGCTTTTGTTCACGTTTCAAGTAATTTAATGAGGATTTATAAATATTGTTGCAAATTTTGGATTTTCCTTTAATCATTTTAAAACCTTATTTCTCCACTTTGTCATTGTTACTTTTGGTTAGCAAACATCCCTTCCAGTTCCTGGTGAATCGATTCAGAATAGCAATTTTGAAGGTTGATTTTTTTTTCAGGTCTTTGCACAGCCAGGTTACCACCTTAGGCCTTGAGTGCCCTTGATGGAAACACCAGTGCAGTATGACAGAAGGTATGCTTTACAATTTACTTGGTCTGATGCAGATACATGTACTTAGATGGAGATGTTTATAATAACTAGATAATAGAGTATATATTCCAAACTACATCTAACCTACACAGTTATTTAAATAACTAGATAATAGTTTTTAATTTTGCTTTATTGCAAACACATTCTAAATAATTGAACTTTTAAAACGTCTCAGAATGTCATTTAACAGTTCACCAAAAAATAGTCCGCCTTTGGACAAACTTGAATATCTTAAAGATTCCTTTGCTGATTTTTTTGACAGTTGGCTGAATTATAGCCCCACAAAACGACCTTACAAATGTGTATTTATAGCTTTGTGACATTTTCCCTGGCTGCGCCAGCAGCCTTCGAGTCAGGCTATCCCTGTTTTCAAAAATCCAAGGCTTTTCCAATGGATATGAACAATTTCACCATGCGAGGGACTCGGAGGGAGCCACCAGCTGGATAAACTTCATCATGTGTCTGGAGAAAATTTGTTTCTCAATTGTGTTTAGAATATAACTAAGAATTTCTTTTGTAACTATTTCACAGTTTGGGTTCCTTGGATGCAATAACAAATAATATGAGTGCAGTTTAAACACCTTTTGGTAAACAGTTTTTTGGAAAAGCCAAAACTTCAAATTTTTGAAAACAGGGGTATGTGCACTAAGAGTCTGCTGGCTCAGACAAAACTTAAGCAATAAAGCTACAAATACACACACACACTGTCAATGAATCAATATCAGGGCTTTGAAGTCTGGTCATAAGTGAACCGACTCCGATGGCTTTCTGAAAAGCGACTCCGACTCCTTGCATCTCCTGAATTACGACTCCGACTCCTGACTCCGCTTATCATCATTATTGCACATAAATATAACATGGTAGACAGAGAAGCAAATGTCATGCTACGAAGTTTTCATAGGATTTTGTTCATGAATACTTGCTTAGGAAGTTTTATTAAAAAATTTGGGATTCATTTCACATTTTTGGAACTGTGTTTTTGTGAGTTACATTAATTATTGTAGGAGTCAGGAGTCACCACTTTAATTTTCGACTCTGACTCCGACTCCGACTCCACCTGAAAATCAAAGTTCGACTCCGACTCCCGACTCCACCCAAAAACCTCCGACTCCACGACTCCGACTCCGACTCCAAGCCCTGGTCAATATGCAGGCCTACAAACTGGCCAACTTTCACAGAAATCGGAGAAGATAGCTTTAAGATATTCATGTTTTCGTAAAGGGGGACTTATTTTTATTGAACCATTTAGATAATATCATATATGGGTGAAGTCATTTTAAATGAGGCCAAAAGTGTCACATAAGGGTAAATTTTTAAATGCATGTTTTAGGATGTATTCCTCATCCAGCCTGTGCTCCATAGTCTTAATTTTTATGAAATATACTTTTTATGTCCTTAAGTTACACTGACACTGCCCCACATAGAATTGTGCTGAGGAGAGTCTATGTCGTCACGTAGGTGAGAAATTTTGGTTGACTCCACTTTATTTAATCCCTATTGTTGATAATAGCAAACATTGATCATATAATCATTGATCCAGGTATGGATGATCATTTAAAACAATTTTTGTAGACAAATTACCATTTTGCTTTGAAATACACACATTGACGGAACAAAAATATATGTTCGTCAATTTTGCTTCTTCGATGTTCTGTCAAAATAAAGCACATAGGTATACTCAGTAAATTTTTGGATTAAAATGTAAAAACACACAGAATGTATGAGAGAATGGTAAAATCCAAGCCATCTAACCTGTTGTGTATAAGATATAGGGATATTTTTAGCGTTACATCATATTTGACATAGTCCTGTAGGTGAGAATTCTGTCACACGTACATCATAATTGACCAAGTTTCAAAAATTATGTCAAATTGTGTATAAATAAACTTTACCAGTTAATGCAATTATCAACATTTCAATAAAAACAAACAAGGCTCAAATGTTAATTCCCCCTAATATAACACAAAAGAGAAATTTCACCAAGAAGCCGGAAAATAAGTTGCCAAAAGCTACACACATGCACCAAACACTCATTATGAATAACCGACTCAAGCTAGAACTTAAATTCTCTGAAATTCCATAAAATATATAAAAGAACAAGTAAGGTAAATTAGATTTGTTAAAATCCTCATTCGTAACAACAGTAAAAATACAAATAATCAGAAGAATTTTAAATGAAGCGTCAATTATGATGTACGCCTATTAATCTTGGCTGAACGAAATCAAACACAATGTATTGTTGAGATAAACTGCATTAGCAAAGGAAGCTAGCCAAAATACATGATAATTCTTAGTTTAATGTTGAGATTACTGTCATATATCTAATATTTATGCTGTACATCACATTTGACATTACAAGTGTCAAATGTGATGTACATCAAAGAATCTTATGCTATTGTCAGATAAGAATGAAATGCATGTGCGAAATCTCATGACAAGGACTACAAAAGTCTGGGAATTTAATTAACACAACTTTTCTCTATTTTGGTAATGTTTCCATATCAAAAAGCACGAAAGTTCATCTGTACATCATAATTGACCAATAATTACTTCTTGGTCAATAATGATGTACTGTCCATTATGATGTACCAATTTGATACTTTTTGACATATGAGACATTTTGTTGTGTGACAGACCGGTATCTTCATGCAAGGCCAATTTCTGAAACAAAACTTATTATTCACAGCAAAATGAAAAATTTTGATTGATGTGATGCTTCTCTACACATGAGAACACCTCTATCGGTGGCGTTACATCATATCTGTCCTGTAGGTGAGAATCCCAGAATTATTGATATTCAAAATTTGCATCCTCCATATCACAGCCTTTGCTGCTCTGTAGGATATCCTTTCAAACATTTTAGATAAATCTTGTGGAATACTTATTTTGGCAGCATACAAACCCATAAAAATATTACTGGGTGTGTCAAAATTTTTGGTTTGAAATTTGGCCGTCCTGTAGGTGAGAATTTTTTCAGTGACAGCAGGTGTCATGTTTGGACTGCAACCATTTGACTATAGCTGGACATTTCTTCCAAAGCTGACTGGTATGTGATTATTTATCATAGACTTTCTTGATTAAATGGAAAATAAATCAACTAAACGGCACTTAAATAGGAAAAAAACCCATTTTTAGAAAACTTTTTTTCTGGATTGACCATGTTTGACATTTATGATGTACGTGACGCGAGGTTTCGGTGGCCCGAGAAATATTCCCAGAACATTTCACATACCAAGTGGAATTAAAAAACTTAAGTTCAGGTATATAGGTAGTCATTAAAATTAAAAAAACAGAGCATAACTTACTTCAGTTGCTAACCATCAGCTGTCAAAGTAACACCGTTTGAAAATGTGACGTTTGACATCCCAAAAAATGGACCTTTTTGAGAGTTTTCGGTCCCTGGTCTCAATGAAGAAGCCATAATTTCACGTAAAAGTGGATTTATTATGAAGACAAAATTGTTTTCTACATCTCAGGTAATTTTAAAGAACTTATTACTAGCCAAACATTTTTTATGTCCTGTTAAAGGTCAAAAGCGTGGCTGGCCTCGTTTAAAATGACTTCACCCATATCTGATTTAGATTATAATTTTTCTTCCCGGCACTTCTTCAGTCGTCAATGCCTTCGCCAGTTGATGTTCTGTCAAATGAACCGCTGCAGAATAATGCAGGTAACAAATTAATCAAAATTTGAATTGAATGACAAAGAATATAAAAAATCAAAATACCAAATTAAAAAAGAAAACAGCCATATGTAGGAACAAATTATACATTTATATTGATTAAATATTAATTAACAAATTATTATAATCGAATGATGGTTATACGTACTAGTCTATAATATCATATTCTTTTTAAACCTCAAACTGACAAATCTATTCTAGATTACAATTTTTAACTTTGGCAGTAGTTACTCGATTGATGACTGCTTGTGGGAAATGTTGCCGAGCTCGGAGCGAAATTCCTGGAAATTCACATTTTTCTGCGCGATTTTGGATTGCTTGTTTATGATTTTTTTCTTATCTTCAAAATTCATATACTCCCTCTAAAGACATGTACCGAAATGAAATGTAGTACCCTGCCCTCTTGAAACACATGCAAAACGTTAGTACCCCCTCAGGCAAAACTACCAATTCCCCGCCCACCCCAGTTGTACATTCTGAATGGTTTTTGAGTTGATTTTCATAAAGCTGAAGGAGTTGATGGTCTGTTCACTTGCTACTTGATAGCTAAGTCTTGAATTTTTCTGCTTTTCTGTCACTTTTGCAATAAGGTCTTTTTGCAATAAAACGAGCCCAGTGAATCACAAAGACAGAGCCTATTGGAGTCAGTTTGGATCGGAAAAAAATAATTAAAGCCCAACTGTGATTCATTTGATATTTTAGATCATTAACACGTTTTTACATGTTTTATGGATAGTGGGAACTAGCAATAAAATACATGTAACCAAATTATCTGTATATTTTCTAAAATGGGATGCTGGATTTCTTATTTGGTATTTCAGGAAACAGGTGCATTTCCATTGTACAGTTTGGAATATAATTATAAGCTAACAAGTCTTTAAGAAAATTATTTTCAAAATTTCAGGCTCTTTGTGAAGGAGATGGAAAGATCTACGCTGATGTAAGGGATGCAAATGAGTTGGGGAAAGCGTCAAACCCTTTCTCCAGTTGCTGCCTTTGAAGATTGTTCCACAAAGGAGTGATCATTAGTTTGGAATGCTGAAAGGTAATATGGTGGTACATGACAACATGTATATTTGTTTGTTGTTGATTGGATGGCACAGGTCTCTATATAATTATATTGATAATGAGCAAATTTGAAAAAACATCAAGGTAATTAACATTACCCAATATATTGCATTTGTGCATTCAATAGGAGGAATGTCAATACAGATCATCCATTTCATATTTTGAAATTCTGTTTTGACAATGTGTTTTAAATTTACCATATATATAATTTATGAGTACTCATTTTGTGCTGAAGATCAGCAATCAAGCTGGGGGTCAATGCGTAATAATGCGATACCACCTGAGGGTTTCTGCCATCGAATTGAGAAAAATCCTGATTTTTTTATTAATGTTAAATAATTGAAATCCAATTTAATTCAAATCTTGATTTGAAATTTAAAATCAATATATATATTTGTATATAAGTATAATAATAGAGTAATTTAAATAAGGTCCATCAAAATTTCTCTCGTGCGGAACATTGTCAACAAAATAGCAGCTGAATGCTGAGGGTATGCTGTAGGGTGGCCCAAAAAACAAAATTTATGATTTTCTATTCGCACATCCCCTCATTTTAGGAGAAATAGTGAAAAAAACACCCTCTAAAAATTTCAAGGAAATCGGTCAAGTCTTAGTGGTCTCTCAAGGCCCCTCCATTCTTAGCAAAAAGGACAATTTCGACCATTTTCGCCAATACGCGGTTCTTTATAACTTAGTCAATTTGTACAATACTGCATTTTTATTGCCATGGTTGGATAGGTCTCAAAAAGAGCTTCAATAGGGCATGTCGACTTGTAGTTCTGTGCTTTTCCACTATGGTGGCGCCACCATTTTGAGGCCTACAGCCACAGCATAAAAGCTTGCTTTTGCATGGTTTTGAAGACAAAAACAGGCCTACAGATATCAATATTGGTCTTATATACAAAATTTAAAAAGCATCATGGAGGAAACAATATTTTCCAGCATCTAGACTCATCAAAATTGTTGCTTCTACAAAATCTGTGGCGCATTCAGTGGGGGAACTTTAATTAAGCATATTTTATAGTTAGTAAAAAATTCCCTGCTCTGAAATTATTAAAGTTAGAAAGATGGTTTTGATGTCAAAAGATGCCTATATTAAAGGGCAATACTAATTAGACATTTCATGCTCCTACCTGTATTGGTTTCTTCAAGACTAAGCCTTAAGTCATCCAAAAGTGCGAATTTTTAAGGTTTTTTGCGAAATTATTTTGTTCAGAGGATAAAAGTCTGCTATAAAGTTTTTTTAAAAATCCCAAACCGAATCTATCATCAAGGCCTATATTTGCAGATTCCGAAAATGTAAAAAAAAGTTTTGTGAGTCCAATAGTTGCCGATTTATGATGAGATACAATTTTACATGCACAAACTGAGTTATGACGTCAGAATGTCAATTTTTTACTTTTTTGTAAATTCTTGTGTTGAGAGCTTAAGTCTGCCATAAAGTTAGAGAAAAAAAATCAAGGACTATTCTTTTAGATTCTAAAAGTCTAAATTTATATATTTTGAGTCTAATAATTGCAGATTTATGATGAGATAGGCCTATGTTTCACCATGCACAAACTGAGTAACGACGTCAGAATGCCGATTTTAGGGCACGTTTTGGCAACATTCTTGTGTTTTAAAGTCTGCTATTTTGAGAGAAAATATTCTAACCAAGGACAACACTTGCACATTCTAAAATGGTAAAAAAAAATATTGAGAGTCAAATATTTCCTGATTTACAATGAGATCTATGTCACAATATGCACGACTTGCCAATTTTCAACTTTTTTGGGGACAATTTTGTTTTCAGATGTTTAAAGTCTGCTATGAAGTTTGAGAAAAAATCCAATTCAAATCCACCATCAAGCACAATATTTGCATATTATATAAGTCCTGTAGTTTGTGATATAATCATGGTGAGATATGTTTTGAGTCCCCAACAACACCAAGCACGAGTGAGGATTCTACGTTAAATGACATAGAAAATGCAATTTTGCACAGTTTGCAAAGCCAAAAATTGGCTGTCACTGTCACAGACGTGATGAAGCCACTCATCATGGAGCTCAAAAAAGAAATTAATTTCAACAAAGAGAGTATCAAGATGCAACAGGAAAAAATAGCAGAAGAAGGCGCCAGAATCACTGACCTGGAAAAGAGGCTCAATGACTGCAACCTGAAAATGAGGCTGAATGACCAAAACATAGACAAGCATCCTTGGATACAATGGCTGGTTAATCCTATGGGAAAGTAGAAGGTGTGATTTGCAGAAAATTCATAATGTGGAATACTTGTACCAAATCTCATAACTCTAAAATAAGTGGAATATTAAGGTCACAAATGGACAGTTCAAGAATGACAAAAGATGGCTGCCAAAAAGGCCTACATCTTGAATTTATCGTCATGTTCCCAATCAATACCCACAGGCGTACACCTGAACCAAATTTTATAACTCTTAAGTGAAATATTAAGGTCACATTTGGCAGTCCAGGAATGAAGAAAGATGGCTACTAAAATGCCCGCTATCTCAGTTGTCTTGACAGGTAGGCTACTCATTTTTCTGCTTTCACCCCCTAGCATATAACTAGCAAAAAAAATTTTTTTTTGCGAGGACACCCCCCGACGTGACCCCCCCCCGTCCTCCTCCTCCGAGGTGACCCCAGCCTAGCAATATATCTAGCAGAAAAAAAAAATTTTTTTTTGCAAGTACCCCCCCCCGAGGTGACCCCCCTTGGGACTTGTAAAATCCAAAATTTTTTAATTACCTCCCTCCGAGGTGACCCCTACCCTAGAAATATAACCAGCAAAAAAATAATTTCTGCAAGTACCCCCCTGGAAATGTCCTCCCCCCTCCTCGGGCCTAGCATAGAATATAGAATTTAATACCTCCCCCGAGGTGACCCCAGCCTGGCAATATAACAGGCAGAAAATTTTTTTTTTTTTGTTAGTACCCCCCCCCCCCGAGGTGACCCCCCTCAGGACTTGTAAAATCTAAAATTTTTAAAATTACCTCCCTCCGAGGTGACCACAGCCTAGAAATATAACTAGCAAAAATTAAAATTTCTGCAAGCACCCCCCCGGATGTGACCCCCCCCGGGCCTTGTATAGAATATAAAATTTAATAGTTCCCCCGAGGTGACCCCAGCCTGGCAATATAACAGGCAGAAATTTTTGCGAGTACCCCCCCCCCCGAGGTGACCCCCCTCAGGACTTGTAAAATCTAAAATTTTTAAAATTATCTCCCTCCCAGGTGACCACAACCTAGAAATATAGCTAGCAAAAATAAAAATTTCTGCAAGCACCCCCCCCAGGATGTGACCCCCCCCCGGGCCTTGTATAGAATATAAAATTTAATACCTCCCCTGAGGTGACCCCAGCCTGGCAATATAACAGGCAGAAAATTTTTTTTTTTTGCGAGTACCCCCCCCCGAGGTGACCCCCCTCGGGACTTCAAATCTAAAATTTTAAAATTACCTCCCTCAGAGGTGACCCCAAGCCTAGAGATATCACTAGCAAAAAAAAAAATTTCTGCTAGTACCCCCCCCCTCGGTGACCCCCTCGGGACTTGTAAAGTCTAAAAATTTTTAAATTACCTCCCTCCGAGGTGACCCCCAGCCTAGAAATACAACTAGAAAAAAAAAAAATTTCTGCAAGTACCCCCTGGATGTGTCCTCCCCCCTCCCAGGCCTTGCATACTACATGTCTCCCTATAGGCTGAAATGGCTCATACCACCATGTCCCTCATTCTCATTGGCTCTAAATAGCCACACCCCCAAAAATTAAAAATTTTCCGGCACTGCCACAGTTTCAACCGAACAACTTTCAACCCATTACACCTTGCCTAATGCTGTCAAATCAGCCAACTTAGATTGCTTGAAACCAGCAATTACCACAAACACAAACTTAACGCATGATGGCCAAAAATGCATAACTGTCATTATGCGCCACACCTCCAAAAATCGACCACACCCCCAAATCCCATTATTAAAAAGGCTGGAGAAAATTCTCCAGCCAATAAAAGGCTCACTGATCAATAGACAAAGCACCTGAGTTGCATAAGGAAAACAGATGCACAAAAAAAATTTAAGGGGAAAGATCAAAAGTGCTCAGATTGATTGGATTATCAGGTAAATCAAATGAGAAAGAATTTGTTGAACTTATAAAAGATAAGATGGATATGAACTGAAGTCATCCGATCTCACAATGAGTGTTATGGAGGAAAGTGACAACCATAACAGATCACCACAGGAGCAAAAGGAAAAACCTAGAATAATGCTAATTAAATTTAACAACATCTGGAAACGAAAAGAAATACATTATATATCTGAGAAGCAGACTCAGTGGCATAGCCAGGATTTTTTCCAGGGGGGGGGGGGGCAAACCACCAAGACATTTCCCCAAAATTATAATCACTACCAAGGCAACAGGCTTTTCGGGTGTCGCGCATTGTAACACAATGTTAATAAGTTCTTTCAGAATCTTAATTATTACCATTTTGGTTGTCCCTAAATTATTAATAATTACTAGGCAATATGTCTGAATAATATGGTGAATATGTCTGGATAATACTGTGAAAATGCTAAAAAGTTGGGAAATGTTTAAAAGAGCTAAAGAAATTGCTTTCTTGGTTGGCAATTTAGAGAAATTCGTGGAAGATCGGCCTATAACTGAAAAAATTAAGCATTTCTTTGAAAAAATGGGAAAAGCTAGGATCTGAAATCAAAGGAAATAAATGTTGAAAGGAGAAAAACCGATGTTGTAGAATTCTATGCATTCTGTTGAGATATAAACATGATAAATGAAAGCTATTGAGAAATTTTCTTTCAGTTCACAGAAATATCACTGCAAAAATTATGGAGAAAATTTCGTGTTAGAAAAGGTTGAAATATTGGGGAAGTTTGAAATAACAGTTTGGTAATTTTCTTAAAGTTGGTAAATTTAAGGAAAATAAGGTGGACATTTCCAAAAAGTGAAATCATAAAATTGGAAATCTTGCAAATTTTCTTAGATAGTTAGTAAGTTATGTATTGACATGTAAAACATGGCCAACATTGGTTATACAAAGCATCTCTAGCAAGTGAAATTTAAATGTCAATATTTAAACAAAATGTCCAAATTGAAAATGATCATAGTAATTGTGACAGTCATCACTCAAATAATTTCAGCAAATTAAAGCAGTAATTGCACTGCAAACTGGCGCCATTATTTTCACCATCAAAAATGTCACTTGTTGTTTCTCCGCAAATATTCAACTCTTCTCTAAGACGTGCTAATCCACAGTGCAGCAAGATGTGGCTCTCGTTTTGGACGCTCCCACATTGGCACATCCTCTGATCAGCAGGAATTCGCGCCCATCTTCCTGTCTCATAACGTATTCTGTGCAAGCTTAGCCGTAATCTTGTGAAGCAAAGCCTCTGAACTTCAGGTATCATACTCTGGTACACCTCACTGACAAGCAGGTGAGGGTTCAAAGAAAGATACATATTTTGATTAAAAATATTTGCATATACCTAAGGCCTGGCACACCTTTCTTTGATCACAAAAACTGTCCCATATGCGTTGGTTACATTTTGAAAATTTTTGTGAAATTATTTTTTGCAGATGCATGTCATTTGGGGCCAGAAAAATGGGGAAATTGTGAAGACAAAATGGGGAAATCTCATAAAACTCTTCATATAATCCCCTTTTCTTTCAATTTCTTTTAATCTATTTCCCATAATTTGTTACCATTTCCCTCAATTCTGGTTATTTCCCTGATTTTGCTGAACATTTCCCCATTTTGCTTATCATTTCCCCATGTTTCTTATAATTTCCCCATTTTTTTCCCATTTTGGGCAATATGTCTGCAAAAATGTCCCCAAAATCTTTTCAGGGGGGGGGCGAATGGATGGATGTTCAGGCTTTACGTCCTGTATTTTTTTACTCAGTAGGCTAATTAGGACAGGAAGAGGACATGTTAAGGAGGAGGAGTAGTATGTGAAATAGGGGATGGGTGGAGGCGAAGTATAGGAGGAGATGAGAGGAGGAGGAGAAGAAGCAGCAAGAGGAGGAGGAGAAAGAGGAAGAGGAGGAAGAAGAGGAAGAAGAGGAAGAAGAGGAAGAAGAGGAAGACGAGGAAGAAGAGGAGGAAGAAGAGGAAGAAGAGGAGATGTTTGAAGAAGGAGTACATATATATGCCTTGAATTTTTTTCCCAAACTGTACAATAATGCTGCCAAAAATAGATATTCTTTCGTCTAGCTCTGTGCTTGAAGCATACTTCATCATAAATCAGCAAATATTAGAATCTCAAAAATATAAGTTTTGCATTTTAGAATCTGCAAGAATAGTCCATGATGACTGATTTTGTTTGAAATTTTTCTCAAACTTTATAGCAGACTTTTCAAGCTCTCAACACAAGATTTTATCAAAAAATGTCTTATAATGGCATTCTGACGTCAAAACTGCGTTCTTGCATGTTCAAATGTATCTCATCATAAATCAGTAACTATTGGACTCACAAAATTTTTTTTTACATTTTCTGAATCTGCAAGTATAGTCCTTGATGATAGATTCAGTTTGGGATTTTTTTTTTGAACTTTGTAGCAGACTTTCGTCCTCTGAAAAAATAATTTCGCGAAAAAACCTAAAAAAAATGCACTTTTGGATGACTTAAGGCTTAGTCTTGAGGAAACCAATACAGGTAGGAGCATGAAATGTCTAATTAGTATTGCCCTTTAATATAGGCATCTTTTGACCTCAAAACCATCTTTCTAACTTTAATCATTTCAGAGCAGGGATTTTTTTACTAACGAGAAAATATGCTTAATTAAAGTTCCAGCGCTGAATGCGCCACAGATTTTGTAGAAGTAACAATTTTGATGAGTCCAGGTGCTGGAAAATATTGTTTCCTCCATGATGCTTTTTTAATTTTGCATATCGGACCAGTATTAGTGGCTGTAGGCCTGTTTTTGTCTTGAAAACCATGCAAAAGCATGCTTTTATGCTGTGGCTGTAGTAGTCCAGTTCTGCTGATCTATGGCTGTAGGCCTCAAAACAGTGGTGCCACCTGTGGGAAATGGTGACGTCACAACAAGAGGATGGCATGCCCTATTTGCATACCAACATTATTGGTCTAAGACAATATCTCAACTCCCGTGGGCTCTTCAGTTTACACTTTTCATGAATGAAATTGTTGCTGAACGACTGATCCTGATAAAAGAAAGGCTTTTAATTTTTTCCACCAGAACTTGCTGCGATTCTTATTTTCGAAGTTCCAGAGTGACCAAATATTAAAAAAAAAAAATTTGACCATGGGAATGCCCAGTTTATGAGTGATGAAATTTCATGTTGAAGTTTGTCGCAAACTCATAAAATAGCAGGGGGGAATTGTAATATTTCAAACTCATATCTTCATCCAAATTTATTACATGGCAACATGATGGGTACCACTTGAAAGACAAAATTCTTATGTTTCACATGGTATAAATCATGTTGTCCTATATTTAACTCTTATGAAGTTAAACCATGAAATGTGACAGCCCCTCTCCGATGTTTTCAGCACTTTAGACAAAATGTAACATTAAAACTTTACAGCTCAAAAGGCGGGTTTCTCCAATGTAACAAGAAAATTTTTTCAAAAAAAAAATAGAGGCGATTTTTAGAGCTAATTCAGGTTGTTCATCAAATTTGGCCCCATCCCCATTTTTCAAAGGCCGATCCCGCAAAAGCGTCCCGTTCCGCACCTGCCCATCCGCGTTTTATTACGAAATCCCGCCGGTCCGCAACTTTGCCCGGTCCGCATTTTACTACGACGCTAGCCCCCGTTTTGCTGACGTAGATTCACATGCTGATTCTTGAATCTTAGAAAAAGCCTCCTGTCGGGAGGCCTGTGGCCATCTACAGTACAACCCAAAAAAATTTCCTAAATCCCATGCCCTCAGGAAGATGCCCTCACTCCCAACCACTCACATCTCTGCTGAAGCCCTCACTTGCACTCACTTCCATGCCCTTCTGGGGAAACCCCCTACACTCCTGTCCTCTGGTGCTAATTAAACACAACACACAACAGCAGTGAGTGCTGCTGTTTAGAATCTTGTTCTACTGGTTAAACAAATTATAATATCCTAGAATTATATTGATAGATAGATCAGAAAATACTACAGCTTTTTTAAAACCGGGTCTTTTAATAGAATTGAAAAAAAATAAAAATACTCAATACTCTAAAAGTTTTAATATCTAAACTGAGAAATCATTTAAAAAAAATAATGTCTGAGACTGCCCTCTTGTTTCATGCATATCTTACTCAACCAGGAATGTTGCAAATAAAATTAAACATAAGTTATTTGAATTAATATGGTGCATTTTGTTAATTGCTATGTAGAAATATGCTAATTTGTTTGTTCTATTGAATTAATTGTTACATGTTTGCTTTGATTATGTTTTGTATTTCTCTAAGGAATTGTGTCATTTAACATGTTTAATATAACTTCACACCTATTTAGAACCAAATAAATTAAGTGTGTAATGTTGGGCTTGAAGTTAAAAAACAAAGTTGATTTTCAACATGTTCCATAAAATGAAAGAATATTATCAAAACAAATTATAATACGCCTAAATAACCCACCCAGTAATTTTTGAACTATGTAAGCAATGTGAAAAGAAAAAGGTTATATACATGCAGCTAGAAGAATATGCTGCATACAGCTGATTGAATATATCTATATAGATATAGACAGATCGATAGATATATAGACAGATAGACAGATAGACAGACAGATAGATAGATAGACAGATAGATAGATAGATAGATAGATAGATAGATAGATAGAGTCCTTAATTTGCGAAAAGCATCCCCTCATACAAAAAAATCCTAGAAATGCCACTAGTCCATTTTGGCCACTGGATTTTAGCAATTTAATTTATGTCCTCACAGCGTAATGCGACGACGTGCTTATTTGCGGAATTAATACTGCATGTAGGTCAAAATTAATCAATGAAATGAATTCGGAGGAGTTTAGTTGATATATGTAGGTTTTTAAATTTTGAAAATCGGACATGTATTAAGGTCTGTAACCCAATTTATATTTTGTGCCCCTTTGAAAAATGTCTAACCTCGCCACTATATTGATAGGCCACAAACGTTTTTTTTAGAATATATAAATTGATATTGATCATTCATATCATAGGCTATATCTAATTCAGCTTATTGGTATTTTTTTGTAATTCAGGTAACATAACCCAGTTCTTTTGTTGTAAGACAATTGAATCATCAATTTGAATGCATTCACACTTTCACAGTCCAATGATCAGGTAATTGCATCATATTTCAATAGATGGAGACACCAGCCAGTTGCATGCTTGTTTGTTTGCTCAGGAGGGAAAGAGCATGCAAGTGAGAGCAAAGTAGTGGATGTGCTAGGGTGTCTAAGTGAGTGCAAATGAGAGCATCAGCTCGGAAAATTTATTGGGTTGTACTGTATACAGAGGCGAGTGGCTCCATATAGAATCACTAAGACTATATCAGCTAAGGGCTGATGCATCGCCTCTAAAAAAAATTGTTTAATGTTTTATCTAGTCATCGTGCACTTTTGGCGAATAAGAACATGTTACTTGACAGTGAAATTAAATGGAAATCTTTTCTTGAACAGGTTTAGTCATTCAGCAACACTTTCGCACATAAGCACTGTCAGCTGAAGAATCCATGGGAGCTAAGATATCGTCCTAGACCATTAATGTTGGTATGCAAATTGAAGCTAATTTTGAGACCTTTCCAACCATGGCAATTAGAATGTTGTACATGACAAATTGACAAAGTTGTGACAAACCGCGTATTGACGAAAATGGTTGAAATGTTTCTTTTTGGTGAGAATTGAGGGGCCTTGAGAGACCACTTAGACTTGACTGATTTTCATGAAATTTTAACAAGGTGCTTTTTTCACCATTTCTCCTAAAATGAGGGGGGTGTGCGATGTGAATTTCAGAAAAAAAAAAATTCCTGTACATTTTTAGGCCACCCTAGTATGCTGCCACTCAGCCTGTTTCTATTGTTCACAGGATGAAGGTGCAGCTGCCCATGTGATTTGTACTAAGGCTACTCAAGGTACTATGATGTTATCATTGAAAATCCATTAATCAATTCAGGTCAAATGATGGTGATGTGTACTCGTTCTTCAGACCATAGAAGTTTTCACTCCTGATCAAGACCTTTTACAAGCGCACTGTACCATGGACGGATCTGATGTACATGTAGCATGGTGGTGAAGATTGTTGCAACATATTCTAAAAACTTTGAAAATGAGGTAATTAATTGAAATTTCAAAAATATACTGTTTTATTATAAGGACACACCAAATTGATTTTATAGATGACAGATTTGAAGAGGAAAAAAATGCGCAAGTGAACAGTTTTTGATTTTTTTAATAAATTTAATTTTTGACAGGTTTTCATATATGCAAGCGAGCAAATGTAATTTTTTTTCAATTCGCAGGAAGCCACATATTTTTGGAGCAAACATTTAAAAAGATCTAAATACAACTTCTGCTTCAAGATTAGAATCAAGAGTGTGAATGTTTTAACACAAACTTTGTTATATTTGCCAGTGGTCCTACTTGACCAGTAGCTCTTGCCAGTCCAAATATTTGCGAAGAGTGCTTCCTAAATGATTACAATTCTTATTGATTATCATTAATTTGTTCAGGAAAATAAACTTATCTCTAATAAAAACAGTGAAGATTATATTGATTACAATCTTCATTGTTCAAACTTGTTCTTATTGGTCAGTGTTATCTGCGATAGCTGTATATCATTGACATATTTTATGATATTTATAAAGAAAAAAGTTTCATGAAATTGGTTTAAAAGCTGAATTTTCCAGAATAATTCCTGAAATGTGATGCTACACTTTTTCTTTAATGGTCGAGATGATGCATTTACATTACTAGCATAGTACCTGTGAAGTTGGGGAAAAAGGATAAGAAATTACATTGTTACAGAAGCATCAGCAACATTAAGGGGCGACACCTTGAGTAAAAGATTGAAATGGAAATGAAAAAATTGGAGGAGAATGATGCTCGGTCAGAAATGACTAAAAAGCATACAGGTAAAAGAATATAAATTTGAGGGACCAAACCAGTGATGGGCACAATTCAGCTGCATGCAATTCAATTCAATTTATTTGCGCATAAGTGCAAATTCAATTCAATCACTTGATTTTTGGCATGTGCTCAATTCAATTCAATTCATAGTGACAGTCAATTCAATTCAATTCATTTTGTTGCGTAACTTGTCTTAGTGATAAATTATGTCCAGTAGAAGACCGCAAGCACCAGGCACGAAGATGAGTTTGCAATATTATACTGCTCACTCATAATAATAATAATAATAATAGACATTTATATAGCGCTAATTCCAGTAAACAGCTCACTAGCGCTTGTGTGTGATAGCTTTATTTGTAGAAAGTCTTAAACAGACAAGTTTTGAGATTTCTCTTGAAACAATCAAGTGTTGTCGAGGCCTTGACAATATCTGGGAGTTTGTTCCAAAGTTTTGGAGCAGCATGCGAAAAAGCTCTGTCTTCAAATTTGTTTTTATTGCAAGAACTTGGTTCTTTTAAGAGAACTTTGTTGTTGCTTCTTAGATTACAGTTTTGTTTGGGTTTTGACTGGATCAGATTTTGAATATACACAGGTGCTTGTCCATTGACAGCTTTCCATGTAGTTAGCATCAGTTTGAATTGGATTCTAGCTGGAATTGGCAGCCAATGTAGCTGCTTCCTATATTGCCTCACACTGTCATGCTTTTTCAATTTTTCTATAAGTCGAACCGCTGAATTTTGGGCAACTTGAAGTTTCTTTATCAAATGATATAGAAGACCATTTCCATAGTCTAGGTGAGGAGTGACAAGAGCGTTAACTGCAGTTTTGCAAACTTCCTTGTCCAATGACTTCCTAATTTTTGATATATTTTTCAGGTTGAAATAGGCACTCCGACACATTTTGTTGATTTGTTTTTCCATGGACATGTTTTTGTCGAAGATTACGCCAAGATTTCTAATATGGTCAGCTGCAGTAATTTTCACATTGTCCACATTCATTGAAGATATTTGGAGTTTATTGAGTTGATGTGGGCTGCCGATGAACAATAGTTCTGTTTTTTCTCCATTGTTGCAGAGCTTATTTTCATGAAGAAAGTTCCTAATCTCAGCAACGCACTTCACCATTTTTTCTACTGCATTTCTCTGTTCCAAGAATGTTGGTTTGAAAGAGAGGAAAAGTTGCTCGTCATCAGCATATTTTTGATCATCGACTTGATTTTTGGCAGCTACTCCACTTAATGGAGTGATATATGAATTGAATAGGATTGGTCCTAATTTTGAACCTTGAGGGACTCCAAATTTGAGAGGCAGTTTTGTTGATGTTTTGTCATTGATTATCACTGACTGAGATCTTTGAGAAATGTATGACTTGAACCAGCTTAGTGCAGAATCATGAACACCGTATTTGCACTCCAGACGTTTCAGAAGAATATTGTGATCAATCGTGTCAAAAGCTGCTGACAGGTCCAGCAGTACAAGCATTGTGACTTCGCCTTTGCTCATATTTAACATAATATCATCATGGATCTTCATCAGGAGGGTTTCAGTGCTGTGAAATTTTCTGTAAGCAGACTCTTTGTCGTCGTTCAGGTCGTTTTTAGTAAGATGGTCAGTATATTGTTTAATAACAGCACTTTCAATTTGCTGAGGAAAGACAGATTTGATACTGGTCGATAATTCTTTTTGATTAAATCCAATCCAGATTTTTTCACGAGAGGTTTCACAAGAGCATGTTTCAATTCAAGTGGCATTTGTCCTTGTATGAGTGACTCATTGACAATATTTGTTATAATTGGCAGGTATTCATCAATACATTCCAGCAAAAGCCATGTGGGAATGGGATCCAGTTGGCAGTGTTTAACAGGCATTTCAGTGATGAGTTTCTTGATCTCACTTTCAGACAACTTTTTAAAATTCCGCAGCATTTGAGAAGCTTTTTCATCATCATTAGGAGTCTCATTGATTGTAGAGTCCAACTTGGACCTGATCGTTTTGATCTTTTCATCAAAAAACATATTAAAATCATTTACAAGGTCAATTTCATCGGTATGTGGTGGCAGAGGTAGTTCTTGTTTTCGGTTCAGACTTGAGTTCAATAGCTTGAACAACTTCTTTGCATTACCCTTAGAATCTTCAATTTTGGATCTCAGATCTTCAGATCTGAGCTGACTTAATTGCTGATTTAATGAATTTCTCTTTTCTTTGAAAGACTCCCAGTCATTTACAAGCCTGGTTCTCCTCCATAATCGTTCAGCCTTCCTTTTTGCTGCTTTCATATTCTTAATATCAGCATTGTTAAATGGAGTGGGTTTGCGTAGTGTTATTTCTCTTGTTGTAACAGGGGCATGTTTGTCAAGAACCTGTTTTGTGAATTGTAGAGTTCCACAAGTTCATTGAGATTTTTCTGTTCGAGCCCACTTTCAGAAAGATGACTGTCTATGTCTTTTTTGAAATCATGCAAGTTTATTTTTCTAGTCTTCCTGAAGCTGATTTTCTTTTTTGGTTGTTTTGCTCTTTTCATTGGAAAATCAAAGAGGATGCTATTGTGATCAGACAGAAGATCGCTGACAATACAGTTGCTCAGGGCAGATTTTTCTTGCGTTATCACAAGGTCCAGTATGTTGCCATCTTTTTGAGTCGGTGTCGAGACGTGTTGCACAAGATCAAACATTTCTAGAATGTTGGTAAATTGAATGACTTTGCTATCTTCCGGTTTGTTCATATGAAAGTTGAAGTCCCCAGTTATAACAATTTCATTGTTCATTGTTTGATAGTAACCTAAAAATTTCGTAAATTCTTGAAAGAATTCTACAAGACTGTATTTATTCCTCCATAGCCCAGTGGGCTATGGAGGATTGGACGGCTACGCCAGCTGATCCGTCAGCGTTCATTTCCGACATTCGGTAAACATGACATACAGTGATTTACGCAACACACCTCAAATTTTCCCCTCCACCTCTGCACACACGGCATCCTAAAGGGTCAGAGTGATGTGGCTGATAGATCAGGGATAGATCTATCTGTAGCGACTGTAAATCCATGGCGTCGATGCCGAGAACAGTCAGAAAACGGGCGTTTTCCGACGCGTTTTGACACAGCGTCGCACTGGAATCATGACAAATTCAATATGGCTGCCCCCGCCTGTCTCTAAATTGACCATCGAAGTCTGGCAATATGATTGTTGGCTGGCGTCATGGCCGGCGTAGTCTGGTGGTTTCGCGTCGAAACGAGGCGATCTGATTGGTCGGTCTGGCTGGGCCCCAAGCTGCTCGCAGCGCCACCCCGCGTAACCTCCTACAGGAACGACGTCTGGCGTACAAACTGCGAATTGACTTCGGCAACCATCGTGAACGTTCGGAAGATTTCCGAAAATAGCACACGTATTATCGCCCGCCATGTTTAAGGAATAGGGAGCTGACTTTCTGGAGGATTACAGACCACACAACTAGGGGGGTCTGGGGGCATGGTCCCCCAGGAAAATTTTTCTGGGAACCGCTGGAAATGGTGCCTTCTGATGGAACTTGACATCCAGGTTTGGGCTTCCCTTTTGCTATTGATGGTCTTGTCATCCACAGTGCTGGAGCATAGACCCGGAGTCGTCGTCATAGATCGTCGTCGTCCGTCATAATTGGTCCGTTGACGTCGCCGTCATTCCAACAAACGTCAGTTGGCGTCGTCAGTGGTTGCTTTGATTTGCGTCAGTTGCTTTCCTGCATTGACACAGTGTAATTAGCAAGGCTTTTGAAGTGGTGACAGTCAATCAGGATAGCAATCCAATCATCCGATTGCAATTCAGAATGTTATGGCTTTCTTTTGACACCTTTTTGAAGATTACTATTACCTCTTTCCTCAAGTGCTATTGAGATGACCTGTCAAAGTTGGCACTGGCAGCTGAAGTGCAATTCAGTAATTAGAAGACCCTGATCACAGTTAAGTGCACAATTGCCCTTGTCTTAAATCATACTTATATGTCATGATTCATTACAAATGGAACACATGTTCTATCTATAGATCTATCTATCTATCTATTAGACTATATTTCTATCTATTTGACCATTTCTGCTGGAATAATGTGTCATTGCAACCTGCTGGGACATGCAGAACTTTTGATGTCATTGTTTTGATGTGAAATTGTGAAACTCAAAGAATGGTGGTTAAATGTTGTCTGAACCTAACTTGTGAGTTATGAATCTCATAGGATTTTTGGTTGAAAAAATTTCTTTATTCATTTTAGCGAAGATCTAGGTCTTTTTAGTCTGTTAATTGATGCATCACTAAAAAGTCAGTTGAAATGACTTCAGTCAGTTGCAGTTGAAAAGTTATCAACTAGTCAAGTCAGTCAGTTGAAATGACACAAGGTCAATATACAACAACAACAAGCACCACATCACTAGGCCAAGCAGGTAGAAATCATAACATGAAAACAAATACTTTTTTGTCCACAGAAGCAATGATCCTCTTTTCAGTTCCTCTCAACTACATGTCTTTTAGTACAATGAATGAGGCTACCAATTGGCTGGTCTTTATATATACTGAGCAGCTCAGAGTTGACATGTAGTGTTTAATGATTACTCATTTACCTGTCAAAGAAAGTATCAACTCAATTGGCTTGATTTGGCAGATGGTGTCTAATGATTGTAATTACTCATTGAGTGTCAAAGAATATCAACTAATACAAAGCGTCACAAATGTTCTTTTGTGTGAGATCCAATTGACCTGATGAGAGAATAACTAAATTTAATTCAATATGCTTTTACATGTCTGCTTCGATTTTATTTTGATATGTATTACGTATGCTGTTAGCCCAACTGAACACAATTTATGAAAATAGATAAATGCTGTACTATTGATTGATCAAAACATAGCTGTACCCAATAAGCATAGGTTACTGTCAATAGCCTGCTTCTTTCGATTTCACTCACAACAAATTTCTAAAAAAAAAAAAAGAAAACTTGAACTAATTCAAATGCAAGCTGATAGCTAATTTACTTCTATATTGATTATACATAAATGCACATAAACTCTGTGAAAGCATATGGATGCTATGTACATGGGCTATTCCTATATGACTTGTATCTTCATTATAGATGATGAAAGGGTATCTACCTTAGCATAAGATGTCCATAGCCATGATGATGACAGCTGTCTCCTATGTCTGCTCTACTTGAAGTGAATGGTGAAGTCAAATGCCTCCAGTTATATACTATCCAAATAGTTCAAGTAGTGTCATCATAATTGCAATTTGTCTAAGCTGCTTTCAACTTTTACAGGAAAGCTCACCGGATTGACTTGAGCTGCTGCCAAATTTTCAAGAATAGCTCAGCTGATTGCAATTTGCTTGAGCTCCTGTCAACTGTCATGGCAAAGCTCACCTGATTGCAATTTAATCAGTATGACACCCAATTAGGTTGATTACAAAAATTTGTGAAATAAAATACAATTAACAATACATAATTATTCACTTAATCTCAATAATACAATTAACCTGTATAAATCTGACAGGTAAATTGAATGATTGGCCTTGAGCTGCTGCCAAATCTAAATGTCATCAATAGCACTTCCAAGTAAGTGCATGATGAAGTGCAATATCTGTTTGCTTTGATATTTGACTTGTTTTGTCAATAATATGCATTCTAGTGCCATTGAAAAAAATGCATCTAATGTTACTCTACATAACTCACTTTTAACATGGCTTGTCAACCCCTAAAAACTATCATTTCTATCAATTTAACATAAACAAGAGCAGGTGCTCTCTCTATATCCCTCAAGGTCTATTTTGTCCTTTTCTTGTCATGCTTGGAAAGGAAGTTTAAAAGCAAGCAGGCATGCAAATGCTGTTTCAAAGTTGTTGTTGTTGTTGTTCTTTTAACTCTTGATGAGTTACTTGAATTTAAATAATCACTCCCAAATCATATTTTAAAACATGGATGCTGTTGGACCTTGAGACTGACCAGCTGAGTACATAATTACCATGGCTATCAATAGGCTATCATTATCCTTGTTTTTGAACTCTCTTTTCATGCATCAAATTTCCCTTATTTCTTATGAAAAGTATGCACATGTATGCAAGCTCTTTCTACAAATTTGTTATGGTTCTTTGAAGCTGGTTCTATTAATAAGAGTTTATTATTCCTCCTAAAGTTATGTTTCCCATTGGGCTTCAGCTGCACAACTGTCTGAATGTACTTTGGTGCTTTGTCGTTCAATGCCTTTCAGGTTGTACTCATCAGCTTCAATTGCATTCTAGTAGGAACAGGTAGCCAATGAAATTGCTTTCTGTGTTTCCCTACACAGTCTTCCTGTCTCTATGAGACATATTCATTCAGGGATGTCCAGGGTCTTTCAGTTGCCCCAACACAACATTGGCCTAAGGGGACAGGGGGCAACCCAACTATCCAGCTATGGAGGTGCGGATTCCATCCGCTGTCTAGTTTTTGTTGGATGGCTCAGGGCGGTATACTAGAAGAACGGTAACAATTTTTCCATCTTGTTGTATTTGGATTTCCATATGTTCAAAGGTCTTTGTCTTCATGTGATCTTTTTTAATTGCTTGTATGCCTGATCTCACAATGCAACCTACTCCACCTCCTGGTCTTCCAACTCGGGGAGAACTCAGAAAGAAGCATTCACCATTTTGCTCCAACTCGCCAATTTCAACTCTATCATCATCTTTTAGCCAAGTCTCAGTGAAGAGAAAGATGTCAAGATCATGCTCATCCCTGTAGTCCTTAACTGTCTGTGTTTTCTGCCTCAGACTTTGGGCATTCCATACTCACATTTTTAAAGTATTGCTTTGCTTGAGATAGGTCTCGCCAAGATAATTCCTGTCATTTTCTGTATTACATGGATGAGACTCACTTTGTTTTAAAATTTCAAACCTGTTTGATAGCTTGATTGCATTTTCATTGCTACTTGGGCATTTTCTTTTTGATGTAGCTGATATGAGCTTTTTGTCATGCAGTGTTAGTCCTGTCCGTAACACATCGGAATACAGCTTTTGATGCTTGTTCATTTTGACTTATTCTGACCTGAGTAAAGGAAATTTAGTGAGAAGAGTTTACTGGAGTCAGCAGCCAGACTGACCCAGGAAATTTGTTGCAATCTGTAGCCAGTCAGTTTGTGACTAACTTGAGGCAAAATGTGTTCAAAACGAGTGGTCAAGCAGAGAATCAGTATTGAAAGACTTGCATCATTGACTAATAGATATATACTAGCTGTTAACCCATTATGGTTTCTTGCTTTTCAAAAATGTGGCTAATTTGAAGTGTTTCGCGGGTTCAAGTAATGTGAAGACAGCTCTTATTCGCAGACCTGTCGCAGTCGGCTTTCAGTAAGCTGAAGTAATATGGATTGCTTGGAAGTACTATGTGTGTACAGGGGGGGGTGTACAGCACTAGAGACATGGAGATACTTAGCTGACGTTGGAAAATATGATAATTTTCTCTAGGAGGTGGGTAGTGTTTTTTGACACAGAAGTTCAATCAGTATACCGAAAGATGCGGAATTTAATGGCCTGCAATATGATATGCATTACTGCCCTTGATGTCACAGAGAAATATATAGGCCCCAGAGTTGTATGTGGGAAATGTGGTTTTTTGTCAAACTCCCAAGAGGAATATGTGGTGACTGGGCAGTTATATTGGCCACACAAGGTCAGTCCGCATATAAAAAGATGCAGAATTTAAAGGCCTTTAATATGAAATGCATTACAGCCGTTGTCGTGGCAATGAAGTATGCAGTTGGGTAATTTTTATGTGAAAAAAATATGAATTTTTGCGAAAATCCCAAGATAAATTTGTGTAACTGTGGAAATAATGAATGTAGACAGGTAAAAGTTGTCCTATCGGGAACCTCAGATGCATTGACAGGCTTAGGAGTGTAATTTAAGGTGTTATGGGTTGAGGGAAAAAAGCCTTATGAGTGAGATGATATTCGTGCTATGGCTATTATTATGATTAGATGTTTGTCAACATTTGAAGTCGCAGTGTTCAAGACTGCATGATGACACAAATTTGTGTCATAAGTACAAAACATTGTTAGTTTGTCATTTTGTTCTCATAAGTTGATCATGCAATGACCTCTGTGGACGTTTTCAGCAGGCAAGCTAACATTTGCACATTTTATTTTATTGAAAAATTGTATCAATATTACAATGCCTTGTAGAAAAACAAAAATCACCAAAGATTTCTGATTCTGAAATGTTTATAAATAAGTGCATAAATAATTATTCTGTTGCAAAGATATACATGGACACTGGACAGATTTACGTAAATTAGCATTTTATCCTGATAATTGAAGCAAAAGCTGAAGTTTTAATTCATGTGCCAAAATGTGCATTCATTGCTATATCAGAAGATAGGCCTGATTAACTCAAACTTGAAGATCAAGCATGACACCAAAAATATTTTAAAAAAGGGGAAATTTTTTGCTCAATTGCCAAAGTTGCTTCTGCTGTTCTGTGTCTTCTTTGAATTGTTCGATTGCATTTAGCATTGCGGTCATTGCTTTAATCAATTTGATCATTGTTCAATATGGAAGCCACTTACTAATATTTGAACATAGACCTCTGTAGGCCTAGATAGGCTAGTAACAACCTAGATATTTTTCCAAATGACACAAAATACTTTTAGCCAAACAATTTCAATAATCCTTCAAAGGTTCAGACTCTAACTTCTCACTTTTGGAGCTTTTTTTCATGAGGTATGACCAATAATGATATAAAATATATACGGGATGAATTGAAAATGAATTGAATTAAAACCGCAATTCACTGCCTATATCAATTCAATTCAATTCGTTGCATTTTTCCAACATGGTCAATTAAATTAAATTAAATTAAATTCATCAACTTTTTAAATTTTGAATTAATTCAAATTAATTCAATTCATGAATTGAATTGTGCCCATCACTGGACCATTATTTTTATTGATGTTAAATTGCCATTAACTTTTCTTCAATTCTTCTTCCAGCACCATGAGAACGCCGAACACTGAAGTGCCACCAAAGCTGTAGAAAATGCAAATCGACCAGCGTTGAAATGCCTGAAGATTTCTCTCATGCGAACAATTTGAAGATATAGGAATGGTCATGTTTGCAAGAACCTTTTAAACGCAGCTTTGTTCCAATACCTGTCTATATATTGCTACTTTCTGATTGACATTATCTGCTACTTTCTGATTCAAATTAGCTGCTAAGTGTGCATAGCTATCCTGCCACAACCACAAGATGCTCTGTTTTATATGCCATAATTCATTGAGTAAAGACTGGACATAGACTAAGTCCAATAACATGGTGGTTTGTTTCTTCTGTATGGGGGCACGTGTCTGTGTTGTATTGTAAACTCCATACAGTTGACCCATGTGCCGAAAGGTCACTCTGCATTCTTACTGGAATTGACTCTTCCTGGGGAAACCTTGCGGTGATAACTGAACTAGGATATTCAAAATTTGTATTTTAGGCCACACCAAAATAATTTTATGGATGACGGAATCGCCGCCTCTAAAATCGGGAAATTGAAATTAATATTAATTTCAAAATTAATTTTGCGCCCGCATGGATCACAAGAGTCTGGCAAAAAAAAAATTAAATCCCTCAGATTTATAATCACAAATTGACTACTATTGGATGTACAAACATGGCAGACCCCATTTTAGAAAGCTTAGAGAATTCCCTGTGTCCCTGTAATTGATTAGTAGCTATATGGTTAGTTTTTGTTGTAATTAAGGACATTTAAAACAAGAAAATCCATTAAAAACTTAATTTAATTTGGCACTTTATTCTGTGAAGGCCTCCCAGTCTGCGTCTCTTTCTGTGTTTTATCTATTGACCTATCCATTCTCTTATTTATCTGGGATGCTATATAAGTATATTCTATGTGTTAATCTATGTATCTATGTTATAGTATATAGGCCTATATATATATCTAGGTATCTATCTCTACATAGCTCTATATTTCTATGTTCTGTGATGCCATAATTGAAAGAGACTGCTTTAGCCTTCAAGAGACCCCCAATTGCATAATGCCTATCTATCTATCTATCTATCTATCTATCTATCTATCTATCTATCTATCTATCTATTTTTCATTGCATATCTATGGCATATATCTCAAGAGATGTCAGCCTGCCTACCACATTAATTTATGGACTATGACTATGTATCATATTTTCTTTGTTTTTAGTGAGCGATAAATTGAAATTTATGTTATTCATGCCCCTCCAAATTATTCTGGCTGATATCCCTTGGAAACGAGTCCATAATCCCATTCGATGTATTACTGTGTAAGGCAAGGGAGTCACATAGTCAGACTGGACTGAGCCACAACATGTGTCAATTTTAAAACGTTTTTAGTTCTGTTAGTTTCTGCCTTGACCATATAAATACATTGTTTTTAAACTATTATTTTTCACATGTGTATGCATTAAAATTTGCGCTTCTAACCTGCATAATTGTTTCGAATTGGAAGCAAGTTGCAGATTTTTATTCCAGGGCTTTTGAAGTGTATTTCGTCAGGATGGCAGCTTAAATAATCTTTATTGTAATTCAGACTGTTCTAACACTGATACAATGGGCCGTCTAGTTAATATCTCATCCCACAACATCCAGCTTGGATTTTGTTCATCTGTTTGTGTAACAACATTAATGCAATTGAGGCGGGAAAGAGTTAAGCTATATGAAAATCTTTTTAATTTTTCGCTCGCCCAAAATCTATGGCTTTCTGCGAATAAAAAATAATATTTTAAAAAATATATTCGCTCGCTTCCATTTCAAACCTTGTCAAAAATTAATTTAGAAAAAAATTAAAATTAAAAATTCGCTCGCTCGCTCCACTTTTTCCCCCCAAAAATCCGTCATCCATAAAATTTATTTGGTGTGGCCTTAGGTATAATTTCACGTATACCACCAGAAAATCAGTACAGGTCATGATAAAAGCTCTATATTTCAATTTTGACCCAATTCTAGAAAGCTACAGAGTATCTGAACCTCTGCACTTCGGGGACCTTGTCACTACCGTGAGACAGTCTCTTTCAAACAGATTATGGCATAAGGTAATTGCAGTAGCTAATTCACACAGGCAAATTTCCTTCTGGGCCAATAGTCCATACCCAGGACCGTCTACATTTTATTGTGCAATGTTGCCACTCCGCAAACTTCCCCAATCCGCAGTTCGCTATTTACCACCTACTAGTATGAAATGTGTCAATATCAACAGTTTTAATTCAGGTGCGCATCAGGGCTTTGGAGTCAGAGTCAGGAGTCAGAGTCGTGGAGTCGGAGATTTTTGGGTGGAGTCGGAGTCGAACTTTGATTTTTAGGTGGAGTCGGAGTCGAAAATGAAATAGGTGACTCCTGACTCCTAGAAATAATTAATATGATTTACAAAAACTCAGTTTTCAAAATGTGAAATTTAGCCAAAATTTTACACAAAACTTCCAAAACAAGTGTTCATGTACATAACCCTATGAAACTTTGTAGAATAAATTTTTCTCCCTGTTAAACATGTAATATTAGTGTGCAATAATGCCAATAAGCGGAGTCGGGAGTCGCAGTCGTAATTCAGGAGGCCTAAGGAGTCGGAGTCGGAGTCGCTTTTCAGAAAGCCAAAGGAGTCGGGAGTCAAGAGTCGGTTCACTTTTTACCCGACTCCAAAGCCCTGTTGCGCATTTGCAACTGCATTATACCACAATGCTAATATAATGTGTTTTGTCACTTTTGTTGATTTGATGATGCTCCCTCATATAGGGCCTGCAAGTGGCATGCGCCCTTTTGTACTTTAGTTGGGAAAACAGTACTTCTTGGTACCAAGGTATTATTGCCCTCCATGCTTCAGGAATAGGGGGCAGACTTTTTGGTTCTCTGGATAGATCCAGTGGCTTCAAAAGCATCTCATTCTATAACCAACCTTCCTTATGACACTGGAGTTGATTTCCTTGAACATGTTGAGTTTTTGTGGAATTTCAGTCAATGTGATTTCATTAAAAACTCCGTCAAAAATATTTACCATACTGACCGACTATTACAGCTGCCTATGCAGGCTGACTGCCTGGCATACCAACACTGGTATGCAAAATTATAACTGGAATATTGAAATACAGGCCTTTTAATTTGTAGAAAAATGTCTTATTCCCTCCCTGCAAAGACCGCTCCAAATCTTTAAAATACGAGGGGTTTTCCATAAGTTCTGTCCAACTTGCCATAACTTTTGCAATATTTAATACAGGAGCATGATATTTGGGTCAAATAATATTGAAGTAATTTGGAAATGATCCCCAAAAAATCAGATCATAGAAATACAAATAAATCGTTAATTTGTTACCATGGAAACCAAAAGTCATGAAATGCGGCCCAGGGCACTTTTAGAGACACAAGATTCATTATATCTTGTCAAAAATTCATTTTTAAACAGGATAAAGGACAAGAAACGTATTAAAAATAATCCCTAACATTTCACAAATTCTTAAAATAATGAACTTGACACTGAGTACATTTCCTCTAACTTTATATATCCCTTAAAATGCAAAGCCTCATAGTCCTCATATTGAGATCACCGTTGGTGTTTTGCAGACTTTTTGTGCTTTACGATGGGTTTTCCATAAGTTCTGTCCAACCTGTCATAACTTTTGCTAGATTATCTGCAGAAAAATGATATTAGGGTCAGTTGATATTGAAGTAATTTGCAAATGATCCTCAAAAAAATCAGATCATAGAAGTAAAAATAAATTGTTGATTTGTTGCTATGGAAACCAAGAGTCATGAAAAGCGACCGAGATCTTGTTAGATGATACATACTTGATATATCTTGTCAAAATAGGTAATAATTACAAGAGATATAGAATTGAATGTACCCAAAACATCCATAGCCAATTCATAACTTCCAAACTAATGACTTGGACCCTGTAAATACATTTTCTCAAACTTTTTAACCATGTCTTAATAAGACACCTCAGTCTTCATGTTAAGGTCTGTTTTGGCATTGTCCAGTCTCCTTTTCTTAGGTCTTCCAACTTGTGTTTTCTTCATTCAGAAAAAGGTTGTACAATGTTTATTTAGTTCTGTCACTCATACTGTCTTCCCTTTGTATGATAGAAGGTTCTTACTTTCTCTCTGGTAGTTTTTATCCAATTAAATTGAAGAATATAATAGGTATATATGGTGTCATCCATATATATAAAAAATTGCTCATCTCGTAAAAAAAATGAGAAACTGCACATGTGATGGTAAAGTAACTGAGATGTGACGATAATTCCAGTTTCCATTGTTATTAATGATTTTACAAATAACTGATTGTATTTCATGAAAGAAATTATGAATATACCTTAATTCAATTAGTCAAAACACAGATAATGTAAGTAGCTGTTTAATTCTTTTTAAGTGAGCACTACAGAATCTGGGCCGCATTTGATGACTTCTGGTTTCCATAGCAACAGATTAAGCATTTATTTTTATCTATATGATCTGATTTTTTGGGTGTTATTTGAGAATTACGTCAGTATTATCTGAGCCAAATATCATGTTTCTATATCAAATCTATCAAAAATTATGATAAGTTGGACAGAACTTATGGAAAACCCCTCGTATGCTTGGTACCACGATTGCAACTTATGCGTGATTTTCAGTTACTGTCTATCTCATTTGTAGAACACACGGTCGTTGTCAAAAATCGGACAAAAAATGCACCAAAGCGTCAAAAAATCTGATAAATAAATTGCAAATTGGCTCTTCTACCCGTGAGTATGTGTATTTCTGTTGTGTGACCTCTAGATTCTTGGCAATCACGCCAAACACCAGTTTGCTTCGTCTTCTTCTTTCGCGAATTCCCGCCTTTAGTATATAGGTGAACCTCTGAATCAGAGTGAAATGTTAAATTCATTTTAACTGTCTCTGCACGATGGCAGGATGTAGCATATTGAGTTACATATTCTGTTTGCCCTGTGTATGGACTCCTGGTTCTGTAAGCCAATAATATTCAAAGCGTCACTACGTCTATCTAATGGAACTACTGAAGCTACTGGAACTACTGGATTTTTACCCCGCTGGCTATGTAATAGCCTACGGGGTACTGCAGTCCTCAATGCCTCAATGTGCTGGGGATTTCGTCAAGCATAACTCACTTTGTGTTGCTCATATTTCATTCAAATTTTGCCTGTTATCTTATTTTGTCATGCAGATGGGAATGACAAGTCCGTGCGTCCGTACGGACACGCGGACGTACGGACACACGTACGGACACACGTACGGACACACGTACGGACACACGTACGGACACACGTACGGACACACGTACGGACACACGTACGGACACACGTACGGACACACGGACAGAAGGATGGACGCACGGACGGACGTACGGACGCGCGTACGGACGCGCGTACGGACGCGCGTACGGACGCGCGTACGGACGCGCGTACGGACGCACGCACGGACGCACGCACGCACGCACGGACGCACGCACGCACGGACGCACGCACGCACGCACGCACGGACGCACGCACGCACGCACGGACGCACGGACGCACGTACGGACGCACGTACGGACGCACGTACGGACGGACGCACGGACGTACGGACGGACGGACGGACGGACGGACGGACACACCGACGGACGGACACACCGACGTACGGGCACACCGACGTACGGACACACGGACGGACGTACGGACACACGGACGGACGTACGGACACACGGACGTACGGACACATGGACGGACGTACGGACACACGGACGGACGGCCACACGGACGGACGGACACACGGACGTACGGATGTACGGACGGACGGGCACACCGACGTACGGACGGACGTACGGACACACGGACGTACGGACACACGGACGGACACATGGACGGACGGACGCACGGACGGACACACGGACGCACGGACGGACACACGGACGCACGGACGGACACACGGACGGACACACAGACGGACGGACACACAGACGGACACACGGACGGATGGACACACGGACACATGGATGCACTGACACACGGCCGGACACATGGACACACGGACGGACACACGGACGGGTGGACGGACACACGGATGGACGGCCACACGGACGGACGGACAGACGCACGGACACATGGACGCACGGATGGACGGACACACGGACACACGGACGGACACATGGATCCGAATGGTCTCAATGGCTTCACATAGAGCCAGCGGGGTTTACGTGCTTGCACGATATTTTTAGGAATAGGCCTAGTTATGTCGCCATCTGCTTTATTGTCTCTCATGTAGCAGCACCCATTTAGAATTACTAAGCATATTTCCGAGTCCTTAATTGGAGGTTGTTCGCATGTTGTGAGACAAACTGTAGTACAAATTCGTAACTGGCACGCCCTATTGCTATCAAATAACACATTTTTCGTTATTGAAAAATTTGGATTTTCCGTTACTGGAGAACCCCTAGTGTTGTGCATCTTGCATTATGTATATATAATGACATTATGTTTGACTGTAAATGTAAAGAAGTCACTGAATGCTTTTATACAAACTCAATTCCATTTGATGTTGTAAATGATGCATAATTAAAGTAATATTCATCCTGTAAATTTATTTAGAAGTTAATTTTCATTTACAAACCTTGAAATAGACCGATACAATGCTTACTATACTCTGGTTGGTTTAACTGATTCAGAACATGATGGAGTGGCTGGAAATTCGTGAATAAGCACTGTTGACGGCAAAATATAGGCCTTTATTTGTCATATTTTGCGCTAAGTACCTACTTCAGAATTCTGTTGAAAGGTTTTTGACAACAATTTGATGAGTTTTCAACAGGAGTTTTTAACTGTGTCCATGTCATGACCAGTGATGTAGTCGAGGCCGGGACGTCCGAGGCCAAGACCGAGACCGAGGCATGACCCTCCGAGGCCAAGGCGAGGCCGAGGCCATCAAAATATGGCCTCGAGGCCGGTCTCGAGGACGAGGCCGGTCCCGAGGCCACCATCACTCAACCAAAGACACCCGAGACCGAGGCAAGGCCAAGGATTTGGCATCCGAGACCGAGCCAAGGCCGAGGCCATCAAAATAAGGCCCCGAGGCCGGCCTCGAGGACGAGGCCGGCCTCGAGACCTCCAACACTGGTCATGACAAAGACAAACTTGTCCTTACCTGATCAAACAACCTGGTTGTGACAAGACCCTGACAAGATTTTGACGATTTTTTGAATGAACCATCGTCATGACGAGGCAAAACTCGTACATATAGCCTTCGTCATGAAGACGAGGCGAAACTTGTCATATTGATGAGTATTTGTGCCAAGAAACCAACAAGATTTTTTAGTGGTGAATACTTTTAATCTTTCTCCATGATTTTTACTTCCATCAGACTTCAGCCGTTAGCTTTCAACCAAGGAAGTGACTCATTGCTTTTGGAGAACCTCACGAAAAATCTCCATTTTATTTTGAGTCAAATGGGTATAATATGTGTAATGTTAAATTTCAGCTAACTATTACACTGGTGTTTGATCATGTCTGGAGAGTGGAGAGTTATGCCTTCATTTGAAATGTTCTGTACATTTGAGTTTTTTTAGCAGTTTCACCGTTTTGAATATGTTAAGGGGTTCTTCCTGTTGGCAGTGGCAGTGACAGTTGCCCGTATTGGTTAGGGCACAATTTCTTGTTCGGTGCAGAACTCAAGATTCTTACTTCCTTGCCATATTTTATCACATTTCCTGAGTTGCCTTTTGAATGGTACATATAATATGTAAATGGCAGTGCCATGAAATTCGCGCAGCATTTTCATGGAACTATTACTGCATCATCTTCACCTTTCTACGCAGAAGGCCAATTTATCTTTTTAAAGGACTGGGCAAATGGGCAGATAGATAGAATAGATAGAGAAGATCAGATCAATAGATAAGATTAGATAGATAGATAGATAGACAGATAGATAGATAGATAGATAACAGACAGATTGCACTGACAGCTGTGTAATTCAAATCTGTGTTAGATTTGAATCTATAAATTTGGATCTATTATGTTGCATTGTTGATGTTACATAACTGAGATCAATAAAACCATAGCTATTCAGGGATGTCTGTTTTAGTGTTTACTGTTAGACTGCTACATAATTTGTTGATAGTTAATGAAGATTATGTAACCTTAAGTGTTGTTATGATATCTTACTTGGTGAGCCATTTAAGTCATTAACTTTTGTGTTGACTATTGATTTTCAGTGACTTCTTACAATCAGGGATATGGAAATAATTATTTCCAATGCTGATGCACATGTTGATTTAAATCCCTGAAATATGTCATTGGAGCTTGTTATATGACAAGACTGAAATTGTAAAGCTATTTTGGAAGATATTTGAGGTATTTTAATTATTTACCAAACTAAACTCTGACTAAACTACTAGCTCCACTTTTATGGCAACTACAGGCACTTCCTGTTCAGGCAGTCACTGTAGACAGGAGCACCACACAGAATGAGCTGTCCTTGTGCTAAGTGAGCTTCGCTCATGGCTGCCTTCGGCAGCCATGAGCTGCGCTCATATAAGAGTGTTGGGCTGTTGTGATATTTTTCGTTCAGTTCGGTTTTTGGTTGTTTCCGAGAAATTCCGACCCAAGAACCGAAGTTGCAACGGTCCAGAAATTCAATGCAGTACCATGGCACGCAACTTGGAAAGTGAACAGATCAACATTTCCCTGATTACTTCTTCGTTTTCTTAATAAAATTAGATATCATACAACAACCGAAACACTCGGTTGTTAGATTGAACTTCGGTTCGAGTTTCGGTTGCAGTGGAAAAATCCAAACAGAACCAAAATTATTGGAACCGGCACAACACTAATATACAATGATATTGCTTCTGGAGTAGTGACTTGGCTCATACAAACATGATTCCACTTTTGGTGTTATTTCATCTCTGTTGATTTCCAGCTGCTGCAGTGGACTGATTTTACCTAGTGTGCAGAGGCACTAGCTTCTCGAATTTAATTGTGGCCGTCAAAAAGGTAATAGTGTGCCTTGGTCTTATGCAATATGCTGTGACATTTACAATTTCACATATTACTATATATGCCTCAGAAAAACCTCCACACAGCAACCAACACACATGGCGAGAACTGTCCGTTCGCATCGGTCCCGATCGAAACTCTAGTTTCATCAGTTGGGTGTCTTCAACTTCTTGTTCAAAATTTAGTGTGAAGGAGGGCATAGTTGAAAGAAGGAGGGTAAGAAGTAAGAAAGAAAGGAAAGTAGAAAGGAAAGAAGAAGGGGAAAGATGACAAGGGGAATGGAGAAAACTTATTTTGACACTGGTGGTGTGTTGGAAGACATACATGTCTTCCAACACACCACCAGTGTCAAAATAAGTTTTCCCCATTCCCTACATGTAGGGAGGCAGAAAGAAAGAAAAGAAGAAAGGAAAGAGGGAAGGAAGAAAAGAGGGACGAATGGAAAGGAGAAAGAAAGGAAAGAAGAGGGAAAGAAGGAAGCAGGAAATTCCAGGAATAGCAAGAAGAAGTTGGGAGGAAGGAATGAAGTGAAGATGGAGAGAAGGAAAAAACAAAGAGAGTCTAAAAGGCGGATGGATCGATGGGAAAACATTTGAAAGTTAGGAATGAAGAAAGTAAGAAGGAAGTAAGAAGCGAAGAACGTAGGAAGTAAGAAAGAGGGGAGAATGAAAGAAAAGGAGAAGGAAGGAAGAAGGAAGGAAGAAAGCAAGGAAGACATGAAGAAGGAAGGAAGAAAGCAAGGAAGACATGAAGAAGGAAGGAAGGAAGAAAGGAAGGAAAGGAAAGAGGGAAAGAAGTGACATAGAAGAGATCATGAATTCAGAACATAGATGAATGATCGAAAAGCTTGTGTCAGACATCTTGACATTATTTCAATACACAGCATACTGTGACAGTGACAGAATTCAGAGCAGTCGAACAGTATAGATTACACCACACTGGCGCCATTGCAATATTGTGACGTCAAAACCTTGGAAATGAGGAACAGACTGAGGGGGGTTTCCAAGCCAGAGTGAGGCACAAGTGAGGGGGGTTGCCCAGAATCAGAAAGAGGCAGAAGTGAGTCTATTGTTGAAGGGGGAGCCTGAGCAAACTGAAGCACTTGTGATGGAGGCTGTGTTTGTTCAAGGAAGCAGCATGGAAATTGACGTCTGTGGCTCCGATACTTGCACCGCTCCTGTCCGCTCTCACCGCCCTTCCAGAGCTCTTGCTGCGCTTTGCAGATCTAGCACTTCTTCTTACACTTTCTACAGCTACAGCTCCCTTCCTACTGCTTTTTTTTCAGCAGTTTATACATCTGGTATATGTCGCGGAGTACTCTTCTATCCTTGTAGAATCGATAACACGTTGAAATAAACTATTGGGCTGTGTTCGAATGCAAGCAATGAATGGGTGTATGAAAACATTATTTATTTCATACTTTCACCCAAAGCTTATCAAGCAATACAGAATATATACATCAAATACTTAGCAGAAGCACAGAATGTATTACTCTACAATAAATCCATACAACATTTGCACATTGGTTTGAGGGGGGGGGATGCTGGCTCAGTTAGTACATAGTGTTCTGGGATTCTAATCATGCATCGGTACCAGGTTCAATTCCAGTATTGGCTGGGTTACTTGACTTTTGTTGGACAGCAGTTTCAATCATCCTTTGCATTAATACTGTTACCTCGTCAGGGACTGCACTCTTAGCGCAAAAGATTCTTGATGGTATATATAGAACGCACAATCCGAAAAAAAAAAAGGTTCAATACTGGTGGGAAGGCTCCATGATGGGACCATATGCTCCCAACTTGAGGGGAAAGGGTTCCATTGTGGGAGTTCAGTGCAGCTGGATTATCTAAGTGTTGCTTTTGTTTGATGTTGGACCCTTTTTAAAAGTTGAATAATGAACCTTCAGGGTTCCTCATCTATACCAGCTTATAGAACCCTTAAAGGTTCCATGTAAAACCTTTTTGTTAAGAGTGTGTCCTGATTCATCTATGTAAATGCATAAATGTAGGATGTAAAGCCCAAATCATCCATCTATCCATTTCACACATGTATAAGAATAGGAGACACTATAGCTCTAAATCCATTTGTGAGCACTGCTGTAGCCAGAGGTTGATACCAATTCAATATTGTTTACCCTGAGAAAGAGGCAGCCCCAGTTCTCCTGCTGCCCAGGTCTCTCTTTGAAGTTCCCTCAAATATTTGTTCCAGATAATGATTTACACTTGCTTGCATTTCAAAGAATTCTAACAAATTTCTCTGATTCAATCTTTAATGAATCAGATAATGTCTTGATATTCAATAAAGATATTATATTTAAGTTGATGGTGCATTTTGCTGTCTCTGCAGCTTCGTAAGGTTGCAAGGAAAGGCGCTGGGTTTGCCCCTCCAGCTCTTGGGTGGGGAAGGGCAGCGTGGAGGCAAGATGTGCCCTTCTGATCTTAACCAAAATTATTTTAAGGCTCATTTTACACACAAACTACCAAATATGTACTGCATGTATTGGATTCGCTCTTTTTTGTCTGACCGTCCATTCCGAGCAGAGACCTACACTCTTAACGAAAAAGGTTCTTGATGGTATATATAAAGAACCCACAGCCGAAAATTTTGTTAAGGGTTCATCTGAATTGAAAAGGTTCAATACTGGCGGGAAGGCCCTATGATGGAGCCCTATGCTCCCAACTTGAGAGAAAGGGGTTCCATTGTGGGAGTTCAATGCAGCTGGATTATCTAAGTGTTGCTTTTGTTTGTTGTTGTTGGAACATTTTTAAAAATTGTATGATGAACCTATTAGGTTCCTTATCTATACAAGCTTATAGAACCCTTAGGGACCGTTCAGAATTTATGACTGGGGGGGGGGGTGTTTTGCTTTACTAACTTTTCACTCGTGTTTCAAGGGGGGAGGGTACTAATTTAAAAAAGGCACATATACTCAGTTTGACCGCGCATATTCACGCGCAAAAGTCCATGAATCTGTACGCTTGACTGTACAAGGGGCACATGTATAACAATATATGTATGTATTGCTTTGTATGTCGAGGGGGGGGGGGTACTAAATAAACTTATGAAACCTAAGGGTGGGGTACTAAAAATATGCATGGAACTCATGGGGGGTATCAATTTTTGACGGGAAGTTCTGGCAAAACTCCCACCCCCCCAGTCATAAATTCTGAACGGTCCCTTAAAGGTTCCCTTTTTGTTAAGAGTGTAAGCAATGAAGTAAGTTGCACTTTTGACACAAGATGAAACATCTGTCTAGTTTGCTGACGCTGAGAGTCGTACCCGAGTCCGGCAGGCTATTGCAGCTCAGTGCGCTATTCAACCGAGGTAGGCTTCAGGTCCCATATTTGACAGATTGCCAATGAGATTTGATCCAAAAGTATGAATAGGTAAGGTGATGCTGACAGCGGGTTGCCAGATTCATTCAAATGTAAATGATTCGAAAAAAATTGACTCCCAACTTTGATTGAACATTGAATATTAATGATGAACTTTGACTGAAACAATGAATGTGACAATGTCAACACTGGTTATATTAGATCTATAGATTTCATAGACTCTTCTGATTAGATAAATTGACTCAAATTAGGTGATAGATTGACTCAAAATTAATATGATGAGCTGCCACATTAGAACAGCCTGGTGTTGGTAACAGTCCCAGGGGACCAGCTAAGGAACCAATTAAGAAGCAATTAACAGCAAATTCACCTAATTGGATTAATCAACAGCCAATCAACCGCAAGCCTCACCTTCTGATACTCTGCTTGTCTTCCCGACCTTGGCCTATTGTTGTTGTCAAATTGCCAATCTCTTCCCAATTTGTTCCCAATTCTTGTTGCTAATTGTTGTTGCCAAATTCCCACAGAATATTCCTCAGCTGATCTCTGTAGAGGCAGATTGAGAGTAACAGGTCCTGTTTTAATGAAGATATCAAGTAAGATGAAACAAGATTAGACAACATAAGATCATACACAATTACACATGCACAGTTCTGTGCAAAAGTCTTGAGCCACCCTCACATTTATGTATTGCTTTACCTACTCCATGCACACACACAATACATGACATAGTACTGACAACTGTGTCCACCAAATGTTTGCAAATTTCGATTCATCACTACAATGGATATTTTGCCACAATTTTTATTCTTGTGCTTTTGAACACAGGTATTTTACCCTCTTCCTTGTTTTCCGTCTTTCGAATATACTCAAGTATTCATTTATAACAACTTCACGAAGCCTGGAGAATCATTCCAGAAGACGGAGATTACGAAATCATTTGTACTAGATAGATAGATAGATATGGTAAATGCAGCCCTCTAAGCCCAGTTCTGGGCGCTCACGAGGGTTGATTGATGAGATGGGAGAGAGAGCGGGAGTCCTCAACATGTTACACATTTACCCCATGTGAGGGATCTTTTACTTGCCCAGCATAGACACTGATACAAGGGGCCACCAATTTAACATCTCATCCGAACGACATCCAGCTAGGATTTTTGCTCATGAAGGTCCACTGAAAATTTTGAGTTCCCCTCCCGGGATTCGAACCCATGCAGGCAAAGACCTTCAGCGGAGCAGGCGGGAACCTTAACCACTTGGCCACCCAGCTACTAGGGGACATCGTTTGCAAAGTTCGATATGATAGGCCTACATATCGTCGATACTCATTTTCGGTTTTTGATACGTATCACGATACACGAATTGTGCCATAAAACTTAACTTTAGTGAAAATGTATGCAGTGAAAATCATATTTCGCCTCTCAAAATGAGATCTTGCATGAGACAGGAATTTTAAGTGGCAGCAATCTCATGTGTTGCTCAACATTTAGTGACATTTTAAACCTAAACTGTGCAATACATTTTTTCAAGCAAAATAACACAGTTGAGGCAGTATCGGTTTGATACGATATAGCTAATCATTCGATTTCGATTATATGGTTTAACCGATATATCGTGAAACGATGTCCATCCCTAATTTGTACACAGTTTAGAAAAAAAAAAGTTGAGGTGGCTCAAGACATTTGCACAGTGTGTAATATACATAGAAAAAGTAATTGAAAGTGTTGTCAACTCAGTTTATGCCACATTCTTAACGCAAAATGTTCTTGATAGTATGTATAAAGAACCCACAGCTGAAAAAAAGGTTCTAATTTTTATAGGGTTCGATTGAATTGGAAATATCAATATTTGGTGGGAAATACACACACATTCTGGGTCATAACTAGCAAGGTCCATTTATAAGTACATGTACACCATGAGCAGATTTTTTTGGGGGGGGGGGGAATCAGACAGTGAGTGACATTTCCACGAGTCTCACAATGAAGATTTCATGCCATTTCGAGAGGCGTATCTTAATTGGGAACCATTGATTTTCAGCAACAAACATTATCAGAATTTTAAACCGTCTTGCCCAAATTTAGTTTTCATCAAATTTTGCGTGGGGGGATTGTGCAAAACAATAAGTGTGAATAAGTGAATATTCCGCTTGAAAGGCTTCACCATACTGAAATGAAACAAATCATCAGCGTGATAACTTCTGGACATGGCTGTAACATGGTTTGAACCTGTATCCACAAGATAGACATGCCAATCAATGTAAACATTACAGTTGGTCAAATTTTACATGCAAAAAGAGTGGAATTTTGCTCAGTGAAAACTGACACTTTGTGAGTCATCATACTGATGATTTGTCATGATCATACCAGCACTTTCAATGTTATGACTTAAGGAGAGAGTTTTTACTCTAAAATCAGTTTTGATAAATCAAATGGCCTTCTTTTGATCCTGACCAATCAAACAGCCTCCATATTTCCCGTGTTGAATGCAGAGAAGCTGACACTTCATCGGCTATCATGAGTCGCAAAGTGCATTTTTCACAGTGAATTGGTCCTCCTTTTTGCATAACTAATGGATAGGCTGTAATAATATGCTACAGAGACACACAATGCTCATAATCTTACTTTCAATAGTCAAAAGATAGTGAATTTAAAATATCTTACTTTTTGCAATTATGATAAATCCTGCGTCCGAGTTGTAACTCCTTTCTGTTTAGATGAACAGTATCTCCTTTTCTGCTGCTAAATCAGTATCTTCTTTTCTGCAGCTATATCAGTATCTCCTTTTCTGCTGCTAAATCCAAATTGAATTTTAAAGCACTTCCAACTTTCAATGGTGGGTGTTATTGAATATGATTGCTTCTATTTACAGCTTAGTGAATAATCAAGAACCATATGTTACCATCAATCCAAAATCACTTTCTGAAACAACAATTGATGACACTTCCAAACTGTATCCCTATTTAAAAATAAATTGTATTCCTCTTTCTGCAAAGAACCAACTATCAAGAACCGTATCGCCAGATTGTATGACACTTTCTGTCAAAATAATCGATTGCAATCACTTTCAATGAATATCGATGAGAAATCACTTTCCTTAAAGATGGCAGATGTATCCTGTTACCAAATCGTATTCCAATATAGTGTCTCACTTGACGCATCAACGATAAATCTTGTAGATATCAATCTTATCCGCCTCGAAACGTATCTCCTTCGAGTTGCGAATCTCCGAATCTTATCCTGATATCCTTCTTTTAAAGGTGATTAATCAGAAATCACTTTGTGCGAAGAAGTGTAAGACGTATATCACTTTAAGAGGCGGTAAATCTGCTCATCTTAGATCGGTAACCTTACTCCATGAAAAAACAATATTGGCGTTCCGGTGTCAATCAGAGTGGCAATCCGCGACACCTCCTCCGCACGGGGACCGCACCTTCTCCGTCGATGGATATAAATCAAAAAGTGTGATGCTCCCAAGTGACAGAGGCCTCACAACTGCTCCTGCCCACTGCAGTAAATCATGCAGTCCTTCTTTTGCTGCAGCCCTGCAAGCCCTGCAAGTAATGATAAGAACTCAGCAGCAGACAGAGCTGCTCCCCTATTTGATGTTATCGACAGCTCCACCGTTCTGATCAATACCCCCCTCGACACCTCGTTCACTGCCATCTGGTGACAGACGCAGGAACTACAACTCTTTCCCAAGGCACCCTGGGAAATGGACTACAACGACTAGGAATTGTAGGGTTGTAGGGCGGTGAAGCTATATTTACACATGCATGCATGGCGTTATTTCACAAGTTACTATGGGGAGGGTTGGTCTAGTCGTAGCGTGCTAGGCTGCCAATTACTGGGTCCCGGGTTCGAATCCAGCTCTTGTCGGGTCACTTGGGTTTATGTTGGATGGCTGTTTCAATCATCCTTCGCCTCATTGCCGTGTCCTCCCCCTGTCCTAATTAGCCTACCAAGTGCATAAATACAGGATGTACAGCCCCAATCATCAATCTATCTTTCCTTCTGCAGATGTCATGGAAAGGCGCAAATGGTAGCAGGATTTGTATAGAATTGTGACGCGGTATTTTAAAACAGAGGGTGTTATTTCACAAAACTTACGACTAAATGTTATGTAGTGAAACTTGTTAATTGTCAAAATATAATGCTACTTTTGCTTAAATTATTTTTCAAGTTCATACATTTAAACCATAAAATTTTCGAACGCCCTTTTTTGGTATTATTCAAAATTATAATTCCTGTAATAGATTTGAAGTTTTTGATCATCCACAGTGTGAATTATCCTCACCTTCTGCCTTCCATAATGCAAAATATGCAAAATCAGTCATAACATATTTCAGTTTTCCATCATAGTATACATACACTCCAGCATTCTAATAGTGACAATCACAAACATGCACTATTGACCTGATTCTAATTCTGCCACATTTCCAAAGAAAAATGATCTTAATAGGAAAATAAAAAACTGACATAAAACAACTGAAAAGGTTGTGACCACAATTCAATATTCACAAAATCTGCATGTTTAAAGTCAAATTATCATCAATTTTCACCACCAAATTATCATCAATTTAGACAATGTTTAATCCAATTACTATGTTCACTGAAGGTTTGTTCCACTGCATTTTCTCATGGTTAATGCTGATGATGTGGCATGAACATACAATTAGTTTAATAACACATCATTTCAGGAGACTGATAATATATTTTGCTTCTTGGTGACTGACAAATGAAATGACTATCTGATTCACATTTCACTAAAATACTCTTGAGTAATGAGAAGACCTGAACTTCAATTGTAAGTATCTAAAGGCACTTTGAGAATTATAAGGCAATGCAATGCAATATTTCGAGAAGCATTTTTTGTTGAACTCTAGGCTACCGTACAAGGGGGTGACTTTGAACAGTCCGGGGTGACTTTGAACGCTTTTCTGAAAAAATATTGATCCTCTGTGAATGCAAAATTAAATAAGACACTGGAAGCTTATATACTGTACAAGGGTAGCTTATTTAATTTTGCATTCACAGAGGATCAATCTTTTTCATAAAAGTGTTCAAAGTCACCCCGGACTGTTCAAAGTCACCCCCTTGTACGGTACTGAAGATCAGCATGGTATGTGACTGAATCGAATCGAAGCACATTTTCCATACCAAAATTATTATCAGCCTGTCCTTGAATAAATTGCATCATCTGAATCAGCAATAAATGCCTGGTGTATGTTTTATTTTGTGGCCTGGTGTGGCATTCACCAGTTATTGCATTAATGGTGGATGTGGTGTCCTTCAAAAATGATTAATGTCTTGCCATTGTATCTACCATTTTGTCTGCAGATATAGAAGTGGGAAATGTACTTGTAAAACAAACTCTATGGCTTCAATTAAGAGCAGATTGCATAAATATACAGGGTGGTGATGCAGATCATGTACCAAACTATTAATTTGGGAAGACAATTTCAAAAGAGATTACAGTGCCGTCTGCAAGGAAGTGAAATGTAAATGTAAATGTATTGGGTTTAACGTCTGCCATCCTCCTATGAGCTCGGCCAACATTTACAATTACATCCTTGACAGGCCTGATCAAGCTTGAATCTTTCTCAGCTCCCTGGGGAGCATACACTAGTGTGCAGCTAATTCCACGCACTCCTTAGTTAAGCATTCCACAACTGCCATCACTGCCTATTGCCAAGTACCCATTTGCACCTGGGTGGAGTGAAGCAATGGTTTTAAGGAGGATCTGCTAGGTTCCCCCATGCTGTGACTGGCCCGTTCGAACCCGCGACAATGCACGTAGCAGTTGAACACCTTATGCACTAGGCCACGGCTCCCACAATTGCCCTTTATTACCACATGTATATGTTTGTGATGGTAACACATCTTCAACCAAACTGCCTGTGGAAGCAAAGATACTCAGCCAATGAGAAGAAAACATATATGTGGTTGCAAATGCACTTAGCAGTCGAACACCTTATGCACTAGGCCACGACACCCACAATTGTCCTTTATGACCACATGTGTGTGATGGTAACACATCTTCAACCAAACAGCTTGTGGAAGCAAAGATACTCAGCTAATGAGAAGAAAAAAAATATGTGGTCGTAAAGGGCAATATTTTAAGCTAGAGGGATAGAAATACCTGTCAATTTTCTTCAATACCGACAGTTTTATATTGGTGAAACTTTACTATAAGTGCCCCCTCCTCCCACCGAAATTATATTGGCCTTGGGTTTCACTTCCTTATCAAAGACTTTCACCAACACCTCATTCTGAGTGCAGTAAAGAAAACTGGCAGCCATTTTGCATCCAACATGCTTCGAATATCATCCTTTATGACCAAATATGTTTTCATCTCATCAGATTCATGCTTCCACAAGCAGTGCGGTTCATGATGTTTAGCATCGACCCAACAACAAAACATCACCAATTTCACTTACTTACAGACGGCCCTGCATACAATCCATTCCTTTTCTTGCAAATTAATGCTATCAAGGATCTTGATTTGACAAATCGTCATGGAATCCCTTTGATGATGTCATAATAGATGTCACATGGACTTGATTGTTGCATGATTCAATGTCATAATCCTTCTTTTTTGACGTACAATTATAATGATCATGTTGGTCTATCATTGCCCTACCAATATTACTGTATCATTATTTCCTTCTTTCATCAATCTGTATCATTATTTCTGAATCAGTATGGATGAAGGACAATTTTTTTTTCTTTCTGGCTGCTCAATCATTTGATGCGAGGCCAAAGTCATTTGTTCCCTTTTGATCATCCAATTTGTAACAAAATATACTGTGCTATTGGTGACCTTGATAGCTAACTAGACAGAAACCAATAGAAAATTAGAATGACAGATCTATATATCGGAATCGGAGAAAGATAAAGAAGTGGAAGGTTTTTTTTGTATTCTCAAGCCTGACCTTTGGAAGTTCATAATGGTTAGATTTTCATAACACAATGGTCCAATATCTGACTCATCAGGAGCTTTCACCCTTCACATAAGGGCTTCCTCAGCTGTCTTTTCTGCAATCTCCTGTCACATGACTTGACTCTGAGCAGTCATGTGACCAACTGAGCCACTTCAGACAGCTGAGGAAGCCCTTGTGAGAAGGATGAAAGCTCCTGGTGAGTCAGAAATTGGACCTTTGTGTTATGAAAATCTAACCATTATGGAAGGTTTTTGTTTGGGGAGTTCCTGGCAGGAGTGGATACAGATGAGTGAATACCAGCTGGCACGGAGCAAGGCCGGTAAGACCCAAACTATAAAGTCTGTGTGAAAATGAATTCTGAACAATTGGTAGGATTCATCTACTTTCTTGCGGAGCCCAATACAAAGCATTTTGACATGTCTTACTTTAGGCAACAGTGCCTGAGGTTGCAATGACGTTGTCATGGACTGGACAGACCCCGCCTACTTCACTAGCCAAAGATCCCTGGTTCAACCAATCAAACGCATATTCACAGTTGAGAATTGAGAGAACTGATTTATCATTTCCAGATCTATTTAAATCAAGAACCATGGTATTCTTCACAGACCAAATTTGATATGCAAATAGAGTGGACTGTTGCACTGTGAAAATGGCACTTCGTTAGTCATCATACTGATGATTCGTCATGATCATACCAAATACTTTCAATGTTAATTTGATTTAAGGAGACTAATCCCGCTTGTTGGTGACAGGCAAACAAAAGGATTATGAATCTGATTTTCACTCTAAAATCAGTTATGACAAATCAAATGGCCTTCTCTTGATCATGACTAATCAAACAGCCTCTATGTTTCTCATGTTGAATGCACTTTCATCTCTATCTCAATAACCTTTTGACGAATTGCCATGAAATTTTCAGGATTTTGGCATAAGAATGTATTTAAGGCAAGACTGTAATATGAAGGTGTTGCATACAGCCGTTATCAAAATTTGTTACCCTCAGTGAAAACCAGCTGTGTGGCTTCATTATTTTTGAGATAGGCCATAACCTAATTCACTGCAGAACTGCCAAGATGCAATCAATTTGAAGGTCGTCACATTCTCTGAGACAACTATCAATTTTTATGTGTGCCTTTTTTTCTGAGACACTGTCAATTAAGCAGCCATGTTGAAACATCTGAGGCTTGACTTGAAACGCCAGCTGAGATGTAACTGAGAGAAAATTGAAGAATGTCACGCACACAACAGAGCCAGCATGCCAATTTGAGTCTTCAACAGCTAATGATAAAAGATACCACAGTTGTTCAGAGGGAAAGTGCCTCTGATCTCAAACTGTTAGATGTAGGCCTAGTTTAAGAGAAATTACTTGTGGCCCCGGGCATCATTTATCAAGTATAGAAGAAATAGATGAAAATGCAATAGCTGAATCTATCTATTTGTGTACAGTGTGAATGACAGATAGACAGACAAATTCTTTTATTCCACCATCATCAAATGAGAGACATTGCATCATTATTAACAAGGTATAAAGTATGATAATGATAAGAGACGAGTTGTAATACAGTTATACGGATGATGAGGAGACCCACTAAAGAAAAAAAATATTGTCGCTGCTGGTGGTTCACCAGACGATTGTAATGTGTAAAGAACTTACAAGGTGAAGATGAGGTGAAGTGGAAATGTGGTGGAGATGTGGTGAAAATCTCTGAAAGTATTTAGAAAAATGAATGTATGTAGTTTTTAAATCTGTGTGGCTGATCTAAGATTGTTGGATTTTGCAGCAAGAGAAAACACCAGTTGCCACAGGTTTGATCTATCAAGTAGGTACATTACAGAAGATTACCAAGATACAACTACAGTGCGCAGCCAATCTAACTATGCAACAATTTGCTGTGTGGAGTGTCTTGAAATTTGTCCATCTGAATTCATACTATCAGGCACCTACTGTCCTATAACCTCACAACTGTTTAGATATACATTGTATTATACCCATTGCAATCAATTTGAAGGTTGCCACATTCCCTGAGACAACTATCAATTTCGTGTCAGTTTTTTTCTGAGACACTGTCAATTAAGCAACCATAATGAGACATCTGAAACGTGATTTGAAATACCAGCTATAATGTAATTTGAAAAGAACTGAGGAATGTCACACACAAAGCTGTTACCATATACACTCAAAAAAAATGTCGGGACAAAATTGGTTTTTTAGATTCAAAATGGTTTTTTGAAAAACCAAATTTCAATGCATTCGGCGGTTCAGAGGGAGGTTGTCTCTGATCTCAGATTGTTAGATGTGGATGGAACTTGCAAGAGATAGTGCTAGATGCCACAGGCAGAAGAAGTGGGTGACTAGGATATAGCTGAATCTATCTATCAATTTGACGTTGTGAAAGGCATCTTGAAATCTGTGTGCCTGATCTCAGTTTATTGAATGTGGTTACAAGAGAAAACGCTTGTTTCACAGACTTGATTTTTTCAGGTAGAGGTAAGGTGACTTGGATGAAGCTAAATATGCCTATATCTGTAACCCAAATGCAGGTCCATATTGGGCATATCATAAAAAACTGTGTATCATAAGATCATCCGCCTGTCTGTTTCACATTCATCCAAAACCAATGGAGCAGAGACATGCAAGAAAAAATGAAGACAAAAAGAGGAGAACGGTATGTAGTATGTACAATGATGTGACTTGTAAGGGCAGAAAAGAGGATTACTGGGACTGATGTTGAGGCCTTTCTCTGTTGCTGGGGACATGTCCCAGCCACCATAGGTGACAGCATTGTTTGCACATCACGCAGTGTAGTACAAACAATCAAGTATGAGGGGATTTGGAGCAGTTTGCGCCAAAGTGATTCAACTGTTCTGGTGACACCGTGACAAAGTGACCTACACCCATATAAAAGTAAAAGATGATCAGAAATACATTAATTAGTAGTTATTGACAATGATGATCTCCTGCATCATTTGGCTGTAGGCTATCAATTTATAATGTATCATGTTCAGATGGAGTGATCACTACATGCCCTGTACCTGGTGCTTCTTCAACCTCCTTGCAAAATGTGTCAGGGGCCTGGAGAATAGCAGATGTTCGGAAAGCTGCAGCGGGAAACTGGTGCTGAAGATAGTGCGGAAACTAGTTCTATTAGTTGGCTAGCTTGCTAGTCAGAAGACAAGCTGGTCACACTCTTTAACCTGTCGGTTAATGCAAGAATCACCACACCATATGTATCTTTCTTGGTAACCTTGCCTAAATTTGTTTTTGACATTCATGAGATATGCCAAGAAATCATTATTTATTTCTCAATGGTTTGCATGCAAATTAACAATGCCATCACTGGAAATAACAAAATGTCATGAAAATAAAAAATTATTACATTTTCGAGATGTCATCGGTATGAGATTTATTGCATGTCTCGAAGTAGTGATCCTTCATTTACGGATGATTATCATAATCATAACCAGATGGCAGCTCAGTCTAGTATCATAACCTGATGAAATTTATGTCTACATCGTTATTTCAGTCTGTATAATTTATTCACTCATCAGGTATAAGTGTTTATTCTGATAGATAAATCTAGAAAACTCAATAGAATGACACACTTTTTAGATATCACAATGGTTATTAATTAAGTCCTTTAATAGTCTGCCAATAATTAATTGACTTTTTTTTCCAGACTTTGTTACGTTGTCCTATCTAGTGCATGCAAAGCTGACCTCATTCACCCAAGAACTGCTGAGATGCAATCAATTTGAAGGTCGCCACATTCTCTGAGACAACTATCAATTTTATGTGTCAACTTTTTCTCAGACACTGTCAATTGAGCAGCCACGTTGAAACATCTGAGGCTTGACTTGAAAAGCCAGCTACGAGGTAACTGAGACAAAATTGAGGAATATCACGCATACGGCTGGAGCCAACACCGCAATTTAAGTCCTTGACAGTTAATGATAAAGATACCTCAGTGGTTCAGAGGGAATCTGTCTCTGATCTCAGATTCTCAGATGTAGTTGCAAGAGAAAGTGCTTGTTGCCCAATGCAGACTTAGTTTCAAAGAGAAATGATAGGTGACCAGGATACTGTTAATTATTGTATCTATAAATATGGGTGCGGTGTTTAAAATCTGTCCATCAGATCTCAGTTTGTCAGATGTGAGTTCGGGAGAAAATTGACATACTGACAAGTTGTAGAACTTAGAAGACTTGGAAATAAGCTGAATCTGTTCATTAATATGTGTGTGGTGTCTATCAAATCTTCTGTTCAACTGATCTTACTTCTTATATTAGGCTGTCAGGTGCAACTGTAACAGAAGGTGCCTGGTATAATTGAGTTATTAAAATCCCAAAATGAAGGTCCAGGTATAACCATGTCATAAGAAAAAAAAACCCCTGGTCTAGAGATCATGCTCATCTCCACTCTCCGGTTGAGGACAAGGGACTACCTCAGTGAGACTGCAAGCTGTATACGAATAGCTGGTCACTCGTATTTTTCTTATCCTATCCTATAAAGGGATGGGGCAGAGATAATGGATAGATCAGATGTAAACATTTCTATCTGACATAAGCTTAAAAAAGAAGCGATTGTTCAGCAGATTGAATTACTGAGCAGAGAAGAGCACATATAAGGGGCAAAAGAGAGGATTAGGCTCGAAGTGTTGGTGGCCTTTTTCTGTTGCTAGGGGCATATCACAGTTACCATAGCAACAGCATAGTTTGCACATCACATGGTGTAGCACAAACAAGGCTAATCTCTCAAGTGTGAGGGGATTTGGAGCAAATGTGGCAAAAATGATGCAACGGTAGCTGTATAGTGTTAGGGTGAGGTATTATAGTAAAATAAATGATCATATTAAGTGAGAAAAGGATCTGGTCTTCAAAATGGAATAATAAATGTGTCCCAGAATCAAGTACACATATATGTTCCTTGTCCAAACAGAAAAAAATATAAAGAGGCAATAGGTTATACTAAGATGATCTCCTATAAAATGAAGCTGTCTGAAATTAATGCATTGACGGTGTCATTTTCATGCAAGCAGCTCACAAAAAATGTCATTTATAACAAGCCAGTATACCAAGTGCCTGGAAGCATATCACAAATTTTGTTATAGGGCCTGAGAAATGCATTACTTGGAAACCAAAAGCAGAAGATAGAAACTGGTGCCGAAGACACAGTAAAAAGCCAGGTCTCTCAGCTGGCAGGCTTGTTAGTCACACTCCAAACTTGAAGGCCATAAGGCACGGGGGCAGTAAGACAAGAATAACTAATTTTTACTGTGGAAACCACCATCACTGTCATTTTCATGTCATGTGTGTTTCTTTAAAAAAGAAAAATTTTATTGACCAGCATACCATAAATTTGGTTTACTCTATCTATTTGGATGCAGATTAATCATCCTATCAATGATCTGTAGATAGAAACATTTCACATAAAGTTTTTCTTTTTCTGAAGATTAATAGGTATGAGATTATTGCATGTCTCAATGTATCTATCCTTCATTGATGAATGATTACCATAATTATGACCAGATGTGTCTGATATTGTAAGCGAACTAATATGCCTGCATCATTATTTCAATCCACATTATCATTTCTCCATTCAGCAATCAATGTTTCGCTCTGATAGCTCATCATAAGTCTCAAGGCTAAATCAATTTTTGTCCCTTGTGATCATCAAATTTAAAACATAATATGCCGTATGTCGCTGTTGAGGACCTTGGTTTAAATAGACAGTCACTAGGAGTCCAAGACAAAAGGATAGATTGATAGATGATTGAATTTAAAGATAAAAGTGATATAATACATCAATAGAAAGGTAAACCAAGAGGATAATATGGAATAACACAGATATTTAAAATATTACTTAATTCGCTCCTTCAACAATATGTTAATAAGGTTTTAGACAGTCACCAAGGTAAAAGGCTAGATTGATAGATGATTGAACTTCAGGATAAATGTGATATAATACATACATCAATGGAAAGATAAACCAAGATGATAACTATGGAATAACACAGATATGTCAATGAGTACTTAATTCAATCCTTCAACAATATGTTGTAAATTTATTTGATTTTTAGTTTAAGACTCTATTTCGTAGTCCTCTTCAGTGCATGCAAAATTGCTAAGCTGACCTCATTCTCTTCAGAACAGCCGATATGCAATCAATTTGAAGGTCGCCACATTCTCTGAGACAACTATCAATTTTTATGTGTGCCTTTTTTTTCTGAGACACTGTCAATTAAGCAGCCATATTGAGACATCTGAGGCTTGACTTGAAACGCCAGCTGAGATGTAACTGAGGCAAAATTGAGGAATGTCACGCACATGACGGAGCATGCACACCAATTTGAACCTCAACAGCTAATGATAAAAGATACCTCAGTGGTTCAGAGGGAAAGTGCCTCTGATCTCAGATTGTTAGATGTAGGCCTAGTTTAAGAGAAATTACCTGTGGCCCAGGGCATCATTTATCAAGTATAGAAGAAATAGGTGAAAATGCAATAGCTGAATCTATAAGTTAAGTGTTAACGTACAGTGAGAATGACAGACAGACAGACACATTATTTTATTTTATGATCATCAAATGAGAGACATTGCATCATTAACAAGTTATAAAGTGTGGTAATGATATGAGACAAATTGTAATACGGATGATGAGGAGACCCACCAAAGACAAAAATATTGTCGCTGCTGGGTGATCACCAGATGATTGTAATGTGTGAAGTACCTACTTACCAAGTGAAGAAGAGGGAAGTGGAAATGTGGTGATGACAAGGTGGAAATCTCTGCAAGTATTTAGCAAAATGAATGTAATTTTAACTGTGTGGCTGATCTCAGATTGTTGGATTTTGCAGCAAGAGAAAACACCAGTTGCCACAGGTTTGATCTATCAAGTACATCGCAGAATAAGATGACAAAGATACAACTACAGTGTACAGCCAATATATCTATGCATCAATATTGCTGGATGGAGTGTCTTGAAATTTGTCCATCTGATTTCATACTATCAGGCACCTACTGTCCTATAACCTCACCACTGTTTAGATATACGTATTATACCCGTTGCAATCAATTTGAAGGTCGCCACATTCTCTGAGACAACTATCAATTTCATATGTCAGTTTTTTTCTGAGACACTGTCAATTAAGCAACCATAATGAGACATCTGAAACGTGATTTGAAATACCAGCTATAATGTAATTTGAAAAGAACTGAGGAATGTCACGCACAAGGCTGCTACCATAATGTCAATTTGAGCCCTCAACAGCTAATGATAGAGATACCTTGGTGGTTCAGAGGGAGGCCATCTCTGATCTCAGATTGTTAGATGTGGTTGCAAGAGAAAGTGCTAGATGCCACAGGCTTGATTTATCAAGCAGAAGAAATGGGTGACTAGGAAATAGCTGAATCTATCTATCAATGTATCAGTGAAAATGACGTCTTGAAATCTATATGCCTCATCTCAAATTTTTGAATGTGGTTACAAGAGAAAACGCTTGTTTCACAGACTTGATTTATCAAGTAGGGGATATGTGACTAGGATAGAACTAAATATATCTACCCAAATGCAGGGCCATGTAATGACGAGTAAGTCAGAACCTCAGGGAGACGGACTGAATATCCAATAGCTTTAATCATCCAAAACCAATGGAGCAGAGCTGTTCAAGAAAAAATACAAAAAGAGGAGAACGGTTTGGCAGATAGCAGTAGTGATGCACAGATAGTGAAAATAGCCGGATACCGGATAATCCGGCAACACCAACTGCTGGATACCGGATAGGAACCGGATAGTTGGAACCGGATAGTAAACATGCGAAAAAGGAAGTTTTTTGGCATTTGTGGTTGATTATGAATATTATTTTATGAGAGCTGAGACATATCGATCTGGCAGGAGGACTGTTCCTGTGATGGAATGTCTTTCATTTTGTTCTGTAACTGAATTCTGATTTTGAAGATGGTGAAATAATGTTGTTGACTCAGTTGTGGTAACGTTCCTTTGGTTATTATCAAAATTTTAGCCTTTCATTAAGTTTTGAACATGCCAGATATCTGGTTCTGATATCCGGTTCTCATACCCTCATTTTGCCGGATACCGGATATCCTGCAAATTCCACTATCCGGCCGGATACCGGATACTGTGCCGGATATCCGTGCATCCCTAGATAGCTGCAGATAGAGGTACAGTAACAGAGATGTCCAAATGTAACTTATAAAAAAGGGCAGAAGAGAGGACTACCAGGACTGATGTTGATGGCCTTTCTCAGTTGTTGGAGGCATGTCTCAGTTGCCATGGGCATGTCATAGTAACCATAGCAACATCATTGTTTGCACATCACGTGGTTTAGCACAAACAAGGCTAATCCAGTACATTTAAATTTCTTTCTGCACCTGCAGAATTCTGCACAAAATTCTGCAGTTCTGCAGGAAGCTGCAGAATTCTGCAGTTCTGCAATTTTGGTCTCTGTCACTGCAGCATTTCTGAAATGTCTCTGCAGCAAAATCAGTTTGGGAGGTTTTATGCACTTCTGCAGCTAGCAGAATTTCACAAATTCTGCAGTCACCTTGTGCTCGTCCGTCCCTGCAGCATTTCTGAAAAGTTTCTGCAACAGGTGCTGCAGTTCTGTAGGAGTTATGCAGCTTGGAGGTTTTATGAGCAGTGCTATCTTCGAGGTAGCAAGGACCGTACCAGTGGGATCCCGGCATCCCACTGGTATGTTCCAGCGGGACACCCCTAAGGGAGCAGTTCTTTTTGAAAAATGAGGACAGTGAGGAAACCAGTGCCCCCCCGTACCAGTGGGATACCTGCGTAGGCGCGTACCAGTGGGATACTCCAGCATACCTACACAAGTACGAGGACCTAGAGGACACCCAGTGAGATAACCCCGTACCAGTGGGATGCCCATACAAAATACCAGTGGGATACCAGTGGGACAGTACCCCAGTACTAGTGGGATGCCCATACAAGAATGAGGAAAGTGAGGAAACCAGTGGGATACCCTCTTGACATAACACTTTGACACGGAGGAAGGGAGGAGACCCACTGGGATACGCTTTTGACAAAGAGGAAGTGAGAAGACACATTGGGACACCAAGGAGAAGTGGGGGATACCAATAGAGTGGGGGCAACCCAGGGGATACCCCAAGATTGGATACCCTAAGGTTTGGGGCTCACATGCGGATACCCAAAGGGTGGGGGGCACACCCAGAGGATACCAAAAGGTTGGGGGCATCCCCGAGGGATACTACCCCAAGTTAGACCCCGGAGCCGTCGGCAAAAGCCGCCGCAATCAGTCAATGCATGGAAAAGTCAAGTCATTGACAATCCAAGCTATCAGTGATCAGTTAGTCAGCCGCCGCCGATTTTTTTACCCCAGCATGTTTGGTACCGTTGGATTTGACTTGAAATGACGATACCAATGGTATCAAAATTGTCAAAATTGGATGACTCTGGCCCGAACTAGGGTGTTGGTACCAGTGCACGCGAAAACAAATTGACTTTGGAAGTTTGGTCAGACATTTTGTCTGACGAAGAGAAAGTTCTGGTCAGACAATTTTCATATTAGTCAGACAAAAATTTGTCTCCTGTCTGTCTAACCCACGACTGTATGATACAATGTAATGCAACCCTAAATTTTTGCGTTAATTTTCCTGGAAGCAGACCTATCTAAATTTTGGCCCCAGATAACATTCAAAAGTTGCTTTTATTTTTGGCTTGGTGTCACGTGGGTAAGAACCTCTCTAGCCTTGAGTCATCAGATTCTTGTTTTCTCTGTATGTTGAGAAGAAAGTTGTTGTGTATTTTGAGCAGGACAACACAACAGCGTTCTAATCTGATTTGGTCACTCTTTTTAAATATGGCAAATTAGTTTGAAACTTCTCATTAGATGACAAAATAAATCATTTTCAAGATTGCAAACTTACAGACTCCATGAGTCCCTCCAATATTTTTGCCAATGACACAGAGTGTCAGAGGGACTCTTTGAATTGGATTGTTAGGATTCTCCAAAAATGTTAACTGATTGGTTATGTAACTTCTCATAAACATTGCTTTTTGTTTATGTCCAAAAACACCTTGTGTGATTAATTATCAAAACTAGTTATGTCACTTTGTTTTGATTCTCCCACTGTCCACTGTATAACTTGCAGAGTGTACTGATAACTTAAAAGTATAAACATTCATTTTGTTATCCAATATTATCAAAACAAACAGTCTTCCTACCAATAGTGCAAAGAACTGCTCCCTTGAGGGGTATCCGACTGGTACATACCAGTGGGATGCCACTATCCGTCTAAAGGGTCTCGCCCCCTGAGGTAAATAGGAAAGAGGGTTTTATGTACCAATGCAGCTAGCTGAAAAATTCTGTAAGAAGCTGCAGAATTTCACCAATTCTGCAGCTGCCTGCAGAATTCTGCAGTTTCCTAAAAATCCTGCAGGAGGCTGAAGAATTCTGTAGAAAGCTGCAGAATTCTGCAGCTTCCTACAGAACTGCAGAATTTGCTGCAGAACTGCAGAATTCTGCAGGTAGCTGCAGAATTGGTGAAATTCTGCAGGTGGCTGCAGAATTTGTGAAATTCTGCAGCTTCCTACAGAATTCTGCAGCTAGCTGCATAAGTGCATAAAACCTCCCAAGCTGCATAACTCCTACAGAATTAAATATTCTGCTGCAGAACTTTTTCAGAAATGCTGCTAGGCCAGACAAGCACCAATACCCCCGACCCCCCACCCGACCCCAAACCGCTACGCCTCTAAACCAACGTTTCCTGGGTAGCGGCAAGACCTTGTCAAAGAGGTCTGAACTTTGCAGATGCATTGCAATGGGCTGAATGAAGTAACAGAGCTTCAAAAATCCTGCAGGGAGCTGCAGAACTGCAGAATTCTGCAGCTTCCTGCAGAATTTTTTATGAAACTGCAGAATTCTGCAGGCAGCTGCAGAATTGGTAAAATTCTGCAGGTGGCTGCAGAATTTGTGAAATTCTGCAGCTTCCTACAGAATTCTGCAGCTTCTAACAGAATTCTGCAGCTTCCTGCAGAATTCTGCAGCTAGCTGCATAAGTGCATAAAACCTCCCAAGCTGCATAACTCCTACAGAATTACAGATTTTGCTGCAGAAACTTTTCAGAAATGCTGCAGGGACGGATGAGCACCAAAACCCCCGACCCCGTGACCCGACCCCCAAACCCCGACCCCCAAAACCAACATTTCCTGGGTAGTGTTAAGACTCTTGTCAAAGAGGTCTGAACTATGCAGATGCATTGCAATAAGCTGGAGCAAGTAACAGAGGTTCAGAAATCCTGCAGGGAGCTGCAGAACTGCAGAATTCTGCAGCTTCCTGCAGATTTTTTTAAGAAACTGCAGAATTCTGCAGGCAGCTGCAGAATTGGTAAAATTCTGCAGGTGGCTGCAGAATTTGTGAAATTCTGCAGCTTCCTACAGAATTCTGCAGCTTCTAACAGAATTCTGCAGCTTCCTGCAGAATTCTGCAGCTAGCTGCATAAGTGCATAAAACCTCCCAAGCTGCATAACTCCTACAGAATTACAGATTTTGCTGCAGAAACTTTTCAGAAATGCTGCAGGGACGGATGAGCACCAAAACCCCCGACCCCGTGACCCGACCCCCCAACCCCGACCCCCCAAACCAACATTTCCTGGGTAGTGTTAAGACCCTTGTCAAAGAGGTCTGAACTATGCAGATGCATTGACATAAGCTGGAGCAAGTAACAGAGGTTCAGAAATCCTGCAGGGAGCTGCAGAACTGCAGAATTCTGCAGCTTCCTGCAGAATTTTTTAAGAAACTGCAGAATTCTGCAGGCAGCTGCAGAATTGGTAAAATTCTGCAGGTGGCTGCAGAATTTGTGAAATTCTGCAGCTTCCTACAGAATTATGCAGCTTCTAACAGAATTCTGCAGCTTCCTGCAGAATTCTGCAGCTAGCTGCATAAGTGCATAAAACCTCCCAAGCTGCATAACTCCTACAGAATTACAGATTTTGCTGCAGAAACTTTTCAGAAATGCTGCAGGGACGGATGAGCACCAAAACCCCCGACCCCGTGACCCGACCCCCAAACCCCGACCCCCAAAACCAACATTTCCTGGGTAGTGTTAAGACTCTTGTCAAAGAGGTCTGAACTATGCAGATGCATTGCAATAAGCTGGAGCAAGTAACAGAGGTTCAGAAATCCTGCAGGGAGCTGCAGAACTGCAGAATTCTGCAGCTTCCTGCAGATTTTTTTAAGAAACTGCAGAATTCTGCAGGCAGCTGCAGAATTGGTAAAATTCTGCAGGTGGCTGCAGAATTTGTGAAATTCTGCAGCTTCCTACAGAATTCTGCAGCTTCTAACAGAATTCTGCAGCTTCCTGCAGAATTCTGCAGCTAGCTGCATAAGTGCATAAAACCTCCCAAGCTGCATAACTCCTACAGAATTACAGATTTTGCTGCAGAAACTTTTCAGAAATGCTGCAGGGACGGATGAGCACCAAAACCCCCGACCCCGTGACCCGACCCCCCAACCCCGACCCCCCAAACCAACATTTCCTGGGTAGTGTTAAGACCCTTGTCAAAGAGGTCTGAACTATGCAGATGCATTGACATAAGCTGGAGCAAGTAACAGAGGTTCAGAAATCCTGCAGGGAGCTGCAGAACTGCAGAATTCTGCAGCTTCCTGCAGAATTTTTTAAGAAACTGCAGAATTCTGCAGGCAGCTGCAGAATTGGTGAAATTCTGCAGGTGGCTGCAGAATTTGTGAAATTCTGCAGCTTCCTACAGAATTTTGCAGCTTCTAACAGAATTCTGCAGCTTCCTGCAGAATTCTGCAGCTTCTTACAGAATTCTGCAGCAGTGCATAAAACCTCCCAAGCTGCATAACTCCTACAGAATTTAATATTCTGCTGCAGAATTTTTTCAGAAACGCTGCTAGGCCAGACAAGCACACAAAAAACCCCCAACCCCCCACCTGACCCCCAAACGGCTACGCCCCCAAACCAACGTTTCCTGGGTAGCGGTAAGACCTTGTCAAAGAGGCCTGAACTTTGCAGATCTATGCATTACAATGGGCTGAATGAAGTAACAGAGCTTCAAAAACCCTGCAGGGAGCTGCAGAACTGCAGAATTCTGCAGCTTCCTGCAGAATTTTTTGAGAAACTGCAGGTGGCTGCAGAATTTGTGAAATTCTGCAGGTTCCTACAGAATTCTGCAGCTTCCTGCAGAATTCTGCAGCTTCTTACAGAATTCTGCAGCAGTGCATAAAACCTCCCAAGCTGCATAACTCCTACAGAATTACAGATTTTGCTGCAGAATTTTCTCAAAAATGCTGCTGAGACAGATGACCACCCAAACCCCCAACCCCCCACCAACGTTTCCTGGGTAGCGGCAACATACTTGTCAAAGAGGCCTGAACTTTGCAGATGCCTTGCAATAAGCTGGAGGAAGTAACAGAGGTTCAGAAATCCTGCAGGGAGCTGCAGAACTGCAGAATTCTGCAGCTTCCTACAGAACTGCAGAATTTGCTGCAGAACTGCAGAATTCTGCAGGTAGCTGCAGAATTGGTGAAATTCTGCAGGTGGCTGCAGAATTTGTGAAATTCTGCAGCTTCCTACAGAATTCTGTAGCTTCCTGCAGAATTCTGCAGCTGGCTGCATAAATGCATAAAACCTCCCAAGCTGCATAACTCCTACAGAATTACATATTCTGCTGCAGAATTTTTTCAGAAACGCTGCTGAACCTGACGAGCACCAAATCCCCCAACCCCCCCCTCCACCGACCCCTAAACCGCTACGCCCCAAACCAACGTTTCCTGGGTAGCGGCAACACCTTGTGAAAGAGGTCTGAACCTTGCAGATGCATTGCAATAAGCTGAATCAAGTAACAAAGCTTCAAAAATCCTGCTGGGAGCTGCAGAACTGCAGAATTCTGCAGCTTCTTACAGAACTGCAGAATTTGCCACAGAACTGCAGAATTCTGCAGCTTCTTACAGAACTGCAGAATTTGCCACAGAACTGCAGAATTCTGTAGCTTCCTACGGAACTGCAGAATTTGCTGCAGAACTGCAGAATTCTGCAGCTTCTTACAGGACTGCAGAATTTGCTGCAGAACTGTAGAATTCTGCAGCTTCTTACAGAACTGCAGAATTTGCTGCAGAACTGCAGAATTCTGCAGCTTCTTACAGAACTGCAGAATTTTCTGCAGAACTGCAGAATTCTGCAGCTACCTGCAGAATTGCTGCAGAACTGCAGAACTGCAGAAAGAAATTATACTCTCCTCGGCTAATCTCTCAAGTGTGAGGGGATTTGGAGAAGGTGTGGCAAAAATGATGCAGTGGTAGCTGTATAGTGTTAGGGTGAGGTATTATAGTAAAATAAATGATCATACTAAGTGATAATAGGACCTGGTGGATTTGAAGCAGTTTGGGCCAAAATAACTCTAAAGTTCCATATATGATGACACTGTGGCAGAGTAGCCTATGATGGTAAAATAAAGATGATAAGAAACACAGTGGTAGTTACATGTAACCTATTACTTTGTATACATAGTTTAATTTACGTAATTGTCGATACTTGACAATAACAATACGATACTTGTAATTATATATGTCGACATCAAATTAGCAATATGATATTTGTAAATATGTAAATAGGCCTAATGAAAATTAACATTTCAAGAGTTTGAATTATATATCTAATAGTATAACTCGAACAAAGTTTATATTTTTTGGGATTGCTATTACATATTGGACTAATGTATATATGTATATCAACAAATCATTTCAAATTTAATTCAAATTTGTATTATTCAACGAAAATTCTGTTATTTTGATGTATTATTGTTTTTGAAGTGAATTGTAAGCCCAAGAGGGCTGGGGGCTAGAATGTGAGCCCATTTCACGTAAATAAAGAATTTCTCTCTCTCTCTCTCTCTCTCTCTATGTAGGCATTGACAATGATGATCTCCAGTATCATTTGGCAGTATTAGTTTAAAACACATGGTGCTATTTTATTGCTGATGGAGTAACAAGGTACAGCAGAAGAATTAATCATTATACATGTCATTTACAATGTATTTACCTGGTGTTCCAAAACATGTCAAGTGCCTGCATGGTGAATAGCACATATTTGGAGAGCTGCAGTGGAAACTGCTGCTGAAGACATAGTGGAAAACTAGTCGTATTAGCTGACATGCTTGTTAGTCACAAGACAGGCTTGTTATTCGCACTCCAAACTGGTAAGTTACAAGGCACCGAGAGCAGTAAGACACAAATAACCAATTTTTTCTTGGGGACCAATCAGCATTGTAAATTGCATGTTGAGAGTGTTTCGCTTTGGAAAAATATCTTCACCGAACAATATAATACATATATAGGGCCTAATATATTTTTACCGGCCAGCACATCATAAAATAGATTTACTTGCTGTGTTCGCCTGGTTCATTTCTGTCTCAAAAAATTAATTTGTCAATTTGTTCCTTGCAAATTAACCATCCTATCAAAGATCTTCAGATGGTAAAATGACATCCATGAAAAGGCGATTAATCTTTTTCTTAGTGTGTCATAGATATGAGATTATGGTATGTCTCGAAGTCACGATCCTTAATTTATGGACGACTATCATAATCATGACCTGATGGCAGCTCAGTCTAGTATAGTAACCCAATGAATCTTATGTCTACATTGTTATTTCAATCTGTATAATTCTCTAATCAGCTATAAAAGGTTCATTCTGACTTAAGTCCTTCAATAATTATAATCTGCCAATAATTTATTTGACTTTTTTTTCAGACTTAATTTCATTGTCCTATCTAATGCCTGCAAAGCTGACCTCATTTACCCAAGTACTGCTGAGATGCAATCAATTTGAAGGTCACCACATTCTCTGAGACAACTATCAATTTTATGTGTCAACTTTTTCTCAGACACTGTCAATTGAGCAGCCATATTGAAACATCTGAGGCTTGACTTGAAAAGCCGGCTACGAGGTAACTGAGACAAAATTGAGGAATATCACGCATACGGCTGGAGCCAACACCGCAATTTAAGTCCTTGACAGTTAATGATAAGGATCTCAGTGGTTCAGATGGAGTCTCTGATCTCAGATTCTTAGATGTGGTTGCAAGAGAAAGTGCTTGTTGCCTCATGCAGACTTAGTTTCAAAGAGAAATGATAGGTGACCAGGATACTGTTCATTATTGTATCTATAAATATGTGTGCGATGTTTTAAAATCTGTCCATCAGATCTCAGTTTGTCAGATGTGAGTTCGGGAGAAAATTGACATGCCGACAAGTTGTGGATGACTTAGAAATAAACTGAATCTGTTTATCAATATATGTTGTGTCTGTCAAATCTTCTGTTCATCTGATTTTACTTCTTAGGCTGTCAGGTGCAGCTGTAACAGAAGGTGCCTGGTATAATTGAGTTGTTACAGTTCGAAAATGAAGGCCCAGGTGTAACCATGTTATAGAGAAAAAACCACAAGTTAGGGTATCATGGCGATCTCTGCTCTTCTGATGAGAACAAAGGACCACCTCAGTGAGACTATTAGCAGTAGGCCTGCATCAACAGCCAAGTAGTCTTAGTTATCCTATACAGATGGAGCAGAGATAAAAATCATAAAGTTATAGGGCGGAGATAAACGGATAGATCAGACATAAATTGATCTATCTGACATAAGCTTAAAAAAGAAGCGATTGTTCAGCAGATTGAATTACTGAGCCGGGAAGAGCACATATATAGGGGGCAAAAGAGAGGATTAGGCTCGATTAGCCTGTGTTGGTGGCCTTTTTCTGTTGTTAGGGGCATGTCACAGTTGCCATAGCAACAGCATACTTTGCACATCACATGGTGTTGCACAAACAAGGCTAATCTCTCAAGTGTGAGGGGATTCAGAGCAAATGTGACAAAAATGATGCAACAGTAGCTGTATAGTTGTAGGCTAAGATATAATGGTAAAATAAATGATCATAGTAAATGAGAAAAGGATCTGGTCTTCAAAATGGAATAATAAATGTGTCCCAGAATCAAGTACACATATATGTTGCTTGTCCAAACAGAAAAAAATATAAAGAGGCAATAGGTTATACTAAGATGATCTCCTATAAAATGAAGCTGTCTGAAATAAATGCATTGACGGTGTCATTTTCATACAAGCAGCTCACAGAAAATGTCATAACAAGCCAGTATACCAAGTGCCTGGAAGCATATCACAAATTTTGTTATAGGGCCTGAGAAATGCATTACTTGGAAACCAAAAGCAGAAGATAGAAACTGGTGCCGAAGACACAGTAAAAAGCCAGGTCTCCCAGCTGGCATGCTTGTTAGTCACACTCCAAACTTGAAGGCCATAAGGCACGGGGGCAGTAAGACAAGAATAACTAATTTTTACTGTGGAAACCACCATCACTGTCATTCATATGTTATGTGAGTTTCTTTAAGAAAAAAAAAATTTAATGAACAATATCATGTATAATCTATCTTATCGACAGGCATAACAGAAATTTGGTATATTTACTATCTGTTTGGACGCAAATTAACCATCCTATCATGATCTGTAGATAGAAACATTTCACATAAAGTTTTTCTTTTTCTGAAGATTAATAGGTATGAGATTATTGCATGTCTCAATGTATCTATCCTTCATTGATGAATGATTACCATAATTATGACCAGATGTGTCTGATATTGTAAGCGAACTAATATGCCTGCATCATTATTTCAATCTGTATTATCATTTCTCCATTCAGCAATCAATGTTTCGCTCTGATAGCTTCATCATAAGTCTCAAGGCTAAATCAATTTTTGTCCCTTGTGATCATCAAATTTAAAACATAATATGCCGTATGTCGCTGTTGAGGACCTTGGTTTAAATAGACAGTCACTAGGAGTCCAAGACAAAAGGATAGATTGATAGATGATTGAACTTAAGCCTTAGTTAAGGATAAAAGTGATATAATACAACAATAGAAAGACAAACCAAGATGATACTATGGAATAACACAGATATAATGTCAGTGATTACTTAATTTACTCCTGCAACAATATGTTGATAATTTATTTGATTTTTAGTCTAAGACTCTATTTCGTAGTCCTCTTCGGTGCAAGCAAAATTGCAAAGCTGACCTCATTCTCTTCAGAACAGCCAAGGTGCAATCAATTAGAAGGTCACCACATTCTCTGAGACAACTATCAATTTTATGTGTCAGCTTTTTTCTTAGACACTGTCAATTAGGCAGCCATATTGAGACATCTGAGGTTTGACTTGAAACGCCAGCTACGATGCAACTGAGAGAAAATTGGGGAAAGTCACACACAAGGTTGGAGCGAAAGGAACAATTTGAGTCAATAACCATAAATTTGAGTTGGAAACAGCTGCCCACTGCTCAGTGGTTCTGAGGAATTCTGCCTAGTTCTTAGATTGTTAGATGTGGTCATAGAAAAAGGAGCTATAGTTGCCACAGGCTTTAATTAAATAGTACTTAGTAAATAGCAAGGATGGACACCGGCTTAGGATGTTCTGGTTCATACTGATTCTTTCCGCCAGTTTGATTATCGAAATATATTAAATAAACATTCGGTAGGATCAAATTCTATCCTCTGCATTCTTAATTTCCATGTAAAAAGGAAAAAATGACTTTAAAATTATTAAGCACAAAAATCCAAAACTTAACAGCTGTAACATTATCAGAACCTTGCCTATGTTGCAAACCGCGAGAAAGAGCACATTAGCAACACAAACTATGGGTTGTGCCAATCCTATTTTCTTGGTAAATTGCAGATCGGGCTGAATATGCAGATCGCGATATCAATCAAAATCAAAAAAATTTTATCAACGATAAGTACATCAAACTTGGCAAATGGTGCCCGTCGCTAGTAGGCCTAAATAGTAGAACACGCTGGGCATCAGATTGAAATAAGGTTGACATCATATGTTTTCATCTTGATATCAGACAGAAAGAGAATTTTTCTGGACAGTTGATTATGAATTAATAAGAAGCCAAACAACAATCTGATGAGTGAGCGTTTATCCTGTCTACAAGTGAACCACTGTTTCATTGCCACTGCTTTTTTCCACCTTGGTAGAACATGTATGCTGTCATGTGTTGCCACCGAGTGGCAAGCGTGAAATTCCGCAAGCTCCAGCGAGCGGTCCACATAAACCCATTGTGGAGAACTCACAAAATTTTGTCTGGAAGAAATCAGGGCTGTTTCTGAGTATGCTGATGGCCTTGTCTACTTCCTTAGAGCATGTGATTGGGGAGTCTTACTCTGGTTAATCTCAACATTGAATAGAAACTTTGTGAATGTGCCACGAAATTGGAACTATTTCTTTGGAGGAGCTGCAATGCTGAAGCATATAAAACAAACTTTTGTGCCAGGTGGCAGCTGCATGCAGTTCTCATTTTCACCAGACTGGCGTTTATCTTTATTGCTTATGAAAGACAGAATGGTACACAGATTATCCTCTTGATCCTAACTCCTAAGGACACACAGCTGGTCTGTGGGCGCAATCTGCAGACACAACAAAGGCCATTCAGGGCTGAGGAGGTTTTGGAGAGATATTTCTTAATGTCATTTTGTCTTCACATTGATTCTTGTGCTGTAAGACTGTCTTCTAGACAGTTTATATAGCGGACAATATTGAGGATGGATTGATGAATGTGGTTTTACATCCTGTATTTATACACTTGGTAGGCTAATTAGGACAGGAGGAGTACACGGTGATGAGGCGAAGGATGATTCAAACTGTGCTAGGAGCAACCTATTATACCAACCCACCATGGACTGTATTATCATGATTATATTCCCCAACTTCTCAGAGATAATGATACGATCCAGTCAACAATCAATGACGACTGAATTGAAGAGGTGGGATCAGGCTGATCAGCAAGGTATGATTAGTGATTATTGTTAATGTGGCAATGTAAAGTTAATACAGCAAAAAGACATTGTAATAGGGCAAAGTAGGCAGAGGCGGCGGAACGCTTCGAAAAGTGGGGGGGGGGGGCACCGGGCCCTGGGGCACCTTGTCTACGGTAATTTCAAGGAGAAGAAGGGGCATTTTACGTATTTTTCGGCCAAAAGTGGCCCCCAGCTCCGCCGCCTCTGAAAGTGGAGCACTTGAGCGGTGACTTAACTGGAACAAGAAAACAGCCAGTCACTCGCACTTATCCAGTAATCCTAACTAGAATGACACAGTGAGGACAGGGGAGCAAAGGGGAGAACAGTGAGAACTACTGGAGCAGAGATGAGCATATGGGAGCAAAAGAGAGGATTAACCAGGACTGATTTCTTCGGTCGTTCTCAGTTGCTAGGGGCATGTTACAGTTACCATAGCAACAGAAGAGTTTGCAAATCACATGGTGTGGCACAAACAAGGCTAATCCGTAATGTATGAGGGGATTTGGAGCCGGTGATGCAACCCATCTCGCACATCAAAAAAAAAAACAGGCCATATTTGAAGAGGAAAGCTGAAAAATAATCCATTAGCTATCTTGAATTGTTCTTGCAGGTATTTGAACATGCATTCAGTTTCACAGGGATTTACATTGTGGCAAACTTTCTTCAAAATAGTCTTATCTTTTGATTGCAGATGTGAATAATTAAAATAATTCATATGTACAATCCTACTTTAAAGATAACACTTTGTTCACTTCACAGGTCATATAAAGACTTAAAATTATCATGCTTTAACAAACCTATTTTCTCTCTGATTAAATAATTTAAAAGCTTAGAGTAGGTCGGGGCAAGAAGCCCGGGTTAGGTGAGAGGCCCCCCCCAGGGTTATATCTAAACTTTTCTTATTAATAGGATTGAAGCTAGAGGCTTTTTAGGTGACGTCACAAATTTTCAGAGCAAACAGCACCAAACCATAGTAGAAATTAAAGAAACAATAAAATGTGCATGGTTTTTGTAACTTTGACTAATTCTTTGCAAGGGGTTGTCAGAAATAACTTTGGAAATTTTTTAAAGTATAATGGACATAGATCTGCATTGCTTCACTTTATGAGCATCACATAAATATGATTCGGATCATGTTTTTTGCATTTTAGTTCAAAATAATAGAGGTTAAATTAAAATATGTGGGTTTGGGGCGAGAGGCCCCACATGATATGGGACATGAGGCCCCCTTGACTGGGGGGTCGAAGCTGCTTCAGGAAAAGTTTAATAATGTGTACTCTACCTTAAATCTTGATAGAATAGCTAATTAAAATAGAAAAAATTTGGCCCGAAATTGAAAAATGGCAAAAAATATTAAAAAATAAAATTATGAACAGAAAAATTCTGAAATTCAGAAAAAGTGAACAGAATGCCTTAAAAACGATAGAAGAACCCCCAGAAATAACTTTTAAGCTGAATGCGCTCGCAAAAAAAAATTGTCATAGGATTATAATAGGGGGGCTTTTTGCCCGATGGGTGGGGTAAGCAGGCCATTTTCAATTTTTTACAAAAATGGCCATAACTCTTTTATTAAACTTGTTGGACATTTGTTTCACTAGTTATTAGTAGAGTGATCCCTTCCTGACAGCATAAGCATTCAAATAATTGACCATAAAAAGTAGGTCAAATCGCACCTCGAAGTTAAGGGGGGCTGCATACCCCGACCTACTCTACAATTTAAAATGTCTGTTCGAAGTGATGTGATTTTCTGACAGTGCACAATATAAAGCCTATGCAGCTGAAAATAGTACATACTTTGTACTGTATATATATAGCTCTGAAAACTGCACAAAAACACTTTATTTTTCTGTGCAGAGTGCCTACAATTTGCTTTATTTCATTCTTTTATTCTACATATTTTACTAAATTCCTTAATTTTTTGTTGAAAAAATGACAGCATCGACAAAGCAATTTACAGATGATTTAATATACCATATAAGCAGCATTCTTGCAATAAAAGAATACGTTCCTATAGATATTAAAGTTATTTTATCCTGGTGGCCACTCTGGAGTGTGAGAGCGGCATTCCCATTCTTTAATTTATCATACACACAATGCAGTTGAGTTAAAACTATTATTTTGAAGACTTTTCGTGTATTACATCGTTAAACATGGATGCTATCATTCTGCTGTTTTGTTCCATGATTTCCATTGTTGTTTCAGCTCAGACAGGTTGGTATTTTACAATTAAAATGATAAGATCCGGGAATTATCTAAAGTTATAAATACTCGATGGATGGATGAGTGGGGCTTTAGGTCCTGTATTTATGCACTTGATAGGCTAACTGTTAGTTCCCCCATGCTATACAGTGACTTACATTGAATATAGGTCTATATATTGTCAAGCTTTGTTGCTATCCAAGGTCCACACCAGCCTCACACAATCTTAATATATATATTGGACTATATATACCTATATATACCTATACATGTACAGTACACATTTGGTGAAAATTACGGGGCGGGGAGGGTTGCTCTAGTGGTAGCGTGCTGGACTGCCAATCGCTGGGTCCAGGGTTCGAATCCAGGTTTTGCCGGGTCACCTTGGTCTAAGTTGGATGGCTGTTTCAATCATCCTTCGCCTCATTGCCATGTCCCCCTCCTGTCCTAATTAGCCTACCAAGTGCATAAATACAGGACGTAAAGCCCCAATCATCCATCCAATATGGTGAAAATTAAGAGATCCAAGCATATTATCCAATCACTGTTTGTTGATTTATACTGTTATTAAAATCATCAATTTCAGGAGCAGTGGAGAATCTGAGGGTCTCACAAGAACATGACATCCTGATAATCAGATGGGATCCACCTGCCGATCACCAAGAGGTGAGACTTATAAACGGTTCAACAAAAATAAGTCCCCCTTTACAAAAACGTAAATATTTCAGAGACCTCTTTTTCGATTTCTATGAAATGTGGCCAGTTTGTAGGCTTGCATATTGACATTGTGCATGTGTATTTGTAGCTCGATTACTTCAGTTTTGTCTGAGTCAGCAGACCCTGAGTGCACGTACCCCTCTTTTTCAAAAATCTGAACTTTTCACTTTTCCAAAAAATTTTTTTTCCGAAAGGTGCTCAAACTCCACTCAAATTATTTCTAATGTCTCCCAAGGAACCTAAAATGTGAAAGAGTTGCAGAAGAAGTCCTCAATTGTCTACTAAATATGATTCAGAAGCAAATTTTTTCGGGTCATTTGCTGAACTATGCCCTAGCCGGTGGCTCTCTTGCTTGGTGAAATTGTTCATATCTATTTGAAAAGCCACCGATTTTTGGAAACAGGGGTAGGCGAACTTGGAGGCTGTTGACTCAGCCAGGAATAATACCACTAAGCTACAAGTACATATGTTTAGTGTCGATACACAGACCTATAATAATTAAACAACTTTCATAAAAATCGGAGAAGAAATCTTTGAGATATTCAAGTTTATTTAAAGGGGGACTTATTTTTGTTGAACTGTTTATTAGGCCTGGCTAGATGGGCCTTATGTTTTTGACATACATTTAAATAGTCTGACTGTCTATCTGTCTGTCTGTCGACTAGAGGTAGGACTCAGTCCCATTTACATAATCGATTAATCGCCTTTTTCCCCCTCACAATAATCAATTATTCAATCAATTATTTTTGCAGCATCTACTCCCATAATTAATATTTCTTATCTATTTTACATAGTTCAGTCAAGGAGGCTGTTTTTTTTTTTTTTAGTTGATTTCATATCACAAAGGTCTGTTTATAATCACTCACCAGGAGCTTTCGCCCACTTCCCATGGGCTTCTTCAGCTGTCTGTCATGCATGGCTCAGTGGGTCTGTTGTTGGTGGAGGTGAAAGGTGTGAGATTAAAGTAGATTTCAGGGGGAATGAGGAGGTTTTGGAGGATGTCATTCCTTGTTTCAAGGGCAAATATCAATTCCTATCTATATACCAAGTTTGGTGATGATTGAGACAGGAATGGAAGAGAAATAAGATAAAAACAAAGTCATAAAGATTTGAGGTTATGTTATGGATGGATGTGGATATTTGCAACAAAATAATTTCTCTTTTTCCCACCAGGTGAACTTCTACTTAATTCAGTACAGGACAACAGGAAGTTGGGTTCCACTGACAACGGTCATCAATAAGACTTATCTTCATTGGTACGACCCTTCGATCACACCTGGAAAAACCTATCACTTCAGAGTTTTCGCTCGTAGCGGCAATGATCCATCGACAGAAATTTGGTTACCCAGTGACGATAGTACACCAATCAATGGGTATACAGTCAGTTATACTGCAAAAGGTGAATAAAATATTTTCATTTGGTTGAAAGTGTGGTCCAAGAAATTGAGCTGCACTGGGTTATAGCCTGTCACTTTGATATATATAGAAAAAATGAGGACCAGTTCACTCTTAAAAATGCACTTTGTGACTCATGATAGCCGATGAAGTGTCATCTTCTCTAATTTCAACACAGGAAACATAGAGGCTGTTTGATTAGTCATGACAAGAGATGGCCATTTGACTTATCATTTAACTGATTTTAGAGTGAAAATCAGATGCATGATCCTTACGTTTGGCTGTCACCAACAAGCGGATAAGTCTCCTTAGACAAACAGACAGACAAACATTTTTATTTGGCCATTCGTACATACTACATCATAAGTGTATACATCAAATAGATCATCTAGTAGCCAAGGAGGCACTCATTAAGTCAGTTTCCTTAAATCAAATTAACATTGAAAGTATTGGGTATGATCAATTGATCATAACAAATCATCAGCATGAAGTGCCATTTTCACAGTGCGACATTCCACTTGTTTTGCATATCAAGGTAACAGACTGTAATCCTATTTTTTCATTGCCTTTTTTTCTGTTTCAGATATGGCAAGTGGTAGCAGAGGGCAACATTTCTTCAATGTTGGAACTACAATTTTGTCACTAATTCTTTCAAAGTTACTCATCTGACGAAAAAAATTAACCAAATATTTGACAGCCCTAATTTTAGGCAAAAAAACAACAACAAAAAGCAACAACAACAACAAACAAACTCAATCAGGCTGAAAGCAAAATGAAAAAAAAGGTTTTAAAATGTTTATTCAGTCAGTGTCTTTGCAAAGTAATTGTCTAACAATTGAGCTTAGATCTATCTGCACTGAACAAAAAAGAAACTTCCTCCTTCATTTTGGCTTATAATTTGCAAGATAATTTATTTTGGCCAAAACCAATTATACAGTATTATTCCTATTATAAACAAGTGTCATTGTGCTGAAAATCAGCCAAGTGCGACCACTTCCTGTTTGCCTTTAGTCTTGTTTTTCGCATCTGGGTATTTAAAGAAAACAAAAACTTACCCACATCTCACCAAAATAATCAGGGCATCGTTTCGATGTGTGTGACATACAGACCAAAAGGGTGGAAAAATTTGCACTAAAGCTTTATTTTTGAAAGCTACAGAGCAATTTCCATATCTGCTTTTTGCACAGCAAGGGAAATAATTAATTTTTACTGAGCTTTGAAAGTTTGAATTGAGATATTTTTATGAAAAGTTTACATGACATCCAAGCACTGGGCACACGACGTAAACCCCGATGTTGCAAATTGGTGGAGGGCTGGTCTGTTGGTCACGTAGATATGTATGGTAGAGATTATGTCGCCCCAACATGAACACGACGTCGGGGTTTTTTTACAACATTGCACAATGTCGCAAGCTAACGTCGAACACTTGACATTGCCTCACAATGTTGTAAAACATTGCCACAACGTTGCATGCTAACGTCATATCTTTGACGTTGTTTCACAACGCTGTGACAACATAATTTCAACCATACAATTCTACGTAATTTGACGAAAAGGGTGACGTCGTTGCAATGTTGCTGCAACGTCGATGTGCCCATGGGGAAGACCAGATATATGTCTCAGAAATGCTAACACTTTTTAAAAATCAAATTATCGAACAGAACACCCATTTTTGAAATTTTTTGTGCAAAAATTGAAATGTTAAATTTGTAATACTTAACGCAAAATTAGCAATAATTGATTTGGTGAAATGTTCCTAATTACCAAACATCAGCATTGCTTGACCACATATTTAGGTGAGACGACCCAGGAAACATCAGCATTGCTTGACCACGTATTTAGGTGAGACAACCCAGGTCCGTCAAGTTGTAGGACTCTTGATGACAATAAAAAAAAACAATCCAAATATTTTTTTCCAATAGATGGCAGTTAAGTCAATAAAAGTTCTTGATGCTGAAGGTTAAACATGGGATCAACATTTATTCAACTCCAAGGCTTTACTTCCTCCTAGTGGAAAACATTTGAAGTGATTTGTTCTGTTCTCATCAAAGGTCAATGAGTTTATCAACCTAGATCATAATATTCAAATATCAGGCCAAGTAATAAAATGGCACCTTTATTTTTGGTGTAACTTATTGGTAAGGTCATATTTTATTACAAAAACTGAAATGTGATAAACAAGTCAAAAGGCTGACAGGATATGGTCACAGCTGAATTATTTTTGGCACAAAGGCACTAGTTGATCTAAGGATCAATACCATATAATTTGTTTTGTAAAAAAAATTCTTTTAAAAATTATAAGCGAAAATCAAGTGTTGCGTTTCTTTTGCTGGTGAGTATATATAGACCTATATGACAGTGCATGTGCCCTGATAGGCTTTTCTAGTCATTAATATACAAACTAAATAGTGTTGCTGAAAGTGAATCACCTTGTCGAACACCTTGATCCACTTTTTATGAGACCATTTACATTAGCTTCAGCATGGGCGTTAGCATAGATATATATGTTTTGTATTAATTATGTCATAAAATCTACCAGATATGTTATATTTTAATAATTTAAAGTAACCATCTATCTACTTTATCAAATGCTTTTTAAAATCAATGAAACAAATAAAAGTTGAAACTTTTGATTCTTCCAATTTTCAATAATAGAGGTTAACGTAAATATTTGTTCTATACATGAACGACTGTGTCTAAATCCATTCGGTTCATCTTTATATAACTCTGTATCTTCAGCGACTTGCATATATGTCTCATGTTCATGTCATGAAGGGTACCCGGTATAGCATGAATTTTGTGATATCTAAAAATGATATCATACACGTAGCTTGTTGAAACCCTCAGGACCGGTCCAGTAACAAAATCGAACCAGTAACAAAATCTGACCACCTCATCCTGGACCAGCCCAGAACCGGACCACTTTTGTAAATAATGGACCACCCTCTTAAAGGTGGTCCGGACTCTGGTCTGCATCACTGACAAGCAGCTTGGTTGGGGATGTTTAGCACTGACCGAATGGCAAAACATAACCCATTTCACTTACTTACACATGGCACTGTATATCCAACAGAACAAACACAAAAAACCCCCCAACCCCAGCAAATTATGTTGAATTAACCCGAAATACTGACCCAGATCACAACTGTGACCTCCATCCCATCAAACTGGTCCATTGACTACTTAATTTGGTACATACTCCTTGCCAAGATGAATTCCATTGTTTTGTTGCTTTGTTTCGTTGTATCTTTCGTCACATCTGAGACAGTACCGGGTATGTACAGAATTTTGTTACTTTGGTTTTGAATTTAATGAAGGTTCAGTCCTGAATTAAATAATTATGGTCGTTACAGCGCAAAGAAAATGGGCAGCCATTTGTCCCACACAAAAACATAAGAGGGCAACCATAGGGTGTTTTTAAAAGAAATAAATAATTTCTGCCTGAATATTAATGAAATTTAATTGATGCTTTCCGGGCAATCTTGAAAGAAAACATTTCTGGTGGGGGTATCTCCTAACAAGGTGTTGTTTGATTTAGAAATGAATATCTGAGGATGACACACTCAAAATAAATGACAGATGACCGTAAAAGAAACTTTATTCATCAAATTTTTTTTTAATACTTCGATTATTTTAATTTGGGTCATTACAGTTCTGCCATCCACATCCACATTCACAGCTGATGCTGTTTTAATTTGCCAAGCTATAGTTTCATAGCATGTCCGGTTACATTTATAATGGTAAATTTTACAGAATTTTCATTCGAAGCAAAGAGGTATGCTTCACACAAAGTCAGAGAGACCAATCAAAAATAACACCCTAGATAGGCCTTTTACTTTGCCATCCAGAGGTTCCCAACTTCCCATATTATAAAGAGAATGCAAACATTTTTAACTTTGAAAAGAGTTATAAGAAACTGACAACTTTTTGAGATACTCAAATGGGAACATTGCATGAATAAATTTCAAATGCTGGTGCAATCTTTTAAAATAAATCATATCAGCTGAAATTTTGAGAATGTGATGTTATATATACATAAAATGAATATATATTTCGGTCATTGGTTTTTTAATGCAATTTTGGACAAAGAAGATGAACAGCTAAAACTTATGACAAAGCCTTCCTGAAAATAGTGAGGAGTAAAAATAAAAAATTCAGAATGATTCTGAAATTTCACAAGTGGCATACTTTTAACATTTCAGGTGCAGTTCAAAATCTACAGGTTAAACTTGAAGATGGTGATTTGGTGATAAAGTGGGATCCACCTGAAGATTATCCAGTAAGTCATAGATCAGTGGTGGATCCAAGGGGGGGGGCTTGGGGGGCCCGGGCCCCTCCTAGACCACAGGGGTTTTTGCACCAATATTTTTGTTGTTTATATATATTTGTATCTTACACAAAGATGATAGGTGCAAAAACCCCTATGTCCTAGACCACTGAGCCCAAAAAATAACATTTTGAAGTGTGCCAACAAATGCCAAAATAATGCCCACGCGGGCCTTTGAGTGCCGAAACGACGCTTGAGCCCAGTCTAGAGTCTAGACTACCTTGTCCAGATCTGCCACTGTAGATTATCCATCTATCTGTCTATCCATAGATCTGTATAATTGAAGAAAACCAGCCTTAAGATAAAAAACTTATAGCTATATACACACAATAAATGTCCAAATTTTAAATTGTTTATTTTCTTTTTCACCAGGTTAATTTCTATTCCATACAAATGAAGAAAATTGCACACGGTTCGCGATGGTTCCCCCTTGTGCACAGCACCAGAGACACAAGTTTTAGATGGAATAATTGGAAGCCGATGAAGACTTACCTGATCAGAGTTGACAACCACGCGAGCTACAGGGATGTAATTCAAGGAACTACAGAACGGTTTTCAACAAAAGGTTGGATGAGCTTTTAAATTTAGGGACCGTCATTCAGAATTTACATACGGCAGGGGTGGGGGATGGGAGTTTTGCCCGAGGGGGTACTAACTTTTCATATCATGATATATATGTATTTCAAGGAGGGAGACACTAATTTTTCACAACATGTCGTAGGGGGCGAATATGAAATTTGGCCATAAGAAAACAAGCGTAAAACACGCGCAGATACTCGAAAGTGATCATTAATTACAGTGAAACACTTTGATATATGAAAAATCCTTTCAGGTTCATGTTGATTTTTGCATTCTGTGAGTCATGATACACCATGATTTGTCATGATCATTGCATCAGTATAGGAAGCATATATGCTGTTGATGATTCATGATCGAAATTACATGCCATAGCTGTGAATCTGTAAGATCCAAAGCTATGTATGAAAGATATTGACATGGGATGATTGGTCATCATTTGGATGATTTGTCATAACCAGGCACTGGCAGTGATTGGTCTTCCTTCATGATGACAATTTCCTATTCATCTGCCAAAATTAAGGAGTATCTACCTGAGCTGAGATGGAGAATCATTTATCTGAAGTAATTGCATGATAAAAGCGTACGAGAGATATCTGAAAGCCTTTGTGTCAGCAAGGGATTTGTGTATAGAATGGTACAACTACATGCAAACAGGTGGTGGTGTCCATAAGAAGGAAAGGCCTGGAAGAGTCAGAAAATTATAAGTAAGCACATTTGGGGTCAACCATTACATATTGAGGGGGGGGGGGGAGTTATTTATTTCAAGCACTCGCTATACAAAACTTGATTTCAAGATCGAACAACACATTGTAAATAAGAGAAAGAAGGAATGATTTTTTTTACTGAGGCTAGACAGGACATTATTGTTATTTAGGCCAGACTTTTTAAATTTTTCGCTTCTCAGAGCGACCGAACCAACCGATTTTCGGCCTATGGAAAATAAAAAATTATCATACCCACAATTTTTATCAATTGACATGTATAAAACATAGGCTGCGCAGCAGCAAACCTTCAGCGAATAACACATTTAGAAGATTACAATTACATCATAAAATTGGTGTGTTTACCAAATTCCGTATATTATAGGTATGCAACAGTGGTCGAGTAATGGCATTCTATTATCTGTTATTTGCCTGCTGCCCTGCGATCTACCTGTGTGCTTGCCAGGGTTTGTAAAAGCAGGGAAAGGCCTTATTATACTAATTTACTTATATTATGGTACGGTTTTATGCATGCACCAATTTTTTTCTGATCATTCAAAAAGTGTTAAATACAAGTCAAAAAGCACTGGTACATTTTATAGGTGACATGTGTAGGAAATGGCATTGCTGTATATGCAATAGTGGGCACGTTTTGGCTCCTAGAAGAAAATAAGTATTTTTAATATTTTTTCTCAATATTACAAAAAGTATAGAATATGTATCAGTCAGACCATGAAAAGGCACAACTAAACCACATAAGTCATATGTGTACCAAACTTTATCCATGTACATGCAATAGTGACCAAGTCTTGGACCAGAAACAAAAAATTTTTTTTTTCTTTTTTTTTCAATATTTCAAATAGCATTTAATATTTTCCACCAGACCTTTCAAAGGGCACAACTAGACCTTATAGGCCATGTGTGTACCAAACCTTATCCATTTACATGCAATAGTGACCGAGTCTCTAAACTAAACTAAAAAAAATACATATTTTTCTATTTTTCAAATTTTTGCAAAAAGTATAGAATATCCATCAATGAGACCATCAAAAGGCACAACTAGACCATATAGGCCACATCTGTACCAAATTTCATAAGTGCACATGCAATAGTGACTGAGATTTGGCCCGGAAACGAACAAAAATAATTTTTATATTTTCTCAATTATTTCAAAAGGTATTGAATATCTATCAATTAGACCATCAAAAGGCACAACTAGACCATACAGGCTATATGTGTACCAAATTTCATCCATGTACACTCAATAGAGGCCGAGTGCTGGCCCGGAAACGATCTATCCGCCCGCCGCCCGACCGCCCGCCCGCCCGGCGGACGGACAACATTTTTACCCAAGTGATTACAATACCTTCTTCGAACATCGTTCGCTGAAGGTAAAAACTGGGATATCACCTTCTTTTTCGTCCTACCGACCTACCCTAGAAAATGTGCCTTGAGAAGATTGGAGAAACTAAAGATCAATTATGTCTGGCCTTGTAGAAAGCACCAAGCCAAGGCCGATTCAACATTGCAGTACCCAAGCTAATGATGGAAGTATATTTTTATATTATCCATAACCGCTCCTCCTCCCATGGCATCATCCTGTTGGCCTCCAGTTGCCTTGGACTGGCATTGGTGCTCACAACAGCTGACAAACAAAATCTCTTGAGCATATGGGCTGTGGTTATATGCAGTTATGACAAATCATGTCTATGATGACTCATCATCCCATGTCAAAGTGTTTCACATATTTAGTCACATTTACAACTATATTACATGGTAGTGATCATGAATCATCAGCTGCATATATTTTTCCAATACTAATGTAATGATCATGACAAATCATGGTGTATCATGACTCACAGAATGCAAAAATCAACATGAACCTGAAAGGATTTTTCCAATATCAAAGTGTTTCACTGTAATGAATTTATGAACTACGTACACTGCATGTTGCGGTTTGTTACCTAATAGATAATACAAATTTCAGTAAAGTTTGATCTAGACTTTATGCATTTTTACAAAGATGAAAATTGCTTTTAATTTCTTTTCTTTTCAGGGAAACACAAGCATAGAGGAAATAAAATGACGAGTGGATATGGACACAATCCCTTACATGTTGGAATTGTTGTCTTGGCTTTGATTATTGCAAAACTCCTGTAATTTACTAAATATAATGTATAAAAAATCACAAATGTGTCAAGATTGACAAATAAGCAAACAGTACAGAAATAGATAATTTTGAACTGAAAAATGGACAATTTATGACAAAAATAAAATATTTGAAAGAATGCCTGATCTTGACTGAGAAAGCATGACACACAGGGACCTACGAAACCTGGTATGTGCTAAATATAGCCTGGTCAATTGTGACGTCACCGAAATTGCAATGACGTCACTATTTTTGATTGACGTCACATTAACAATGGGCGCTGTTTTGACAACACACTGAACACGTCGCACGTGTCGGACTCCATGAAATCTTAGGAGTTTTGATGCATGGTTTCCCTTGAGCTCTCGATCAAATAGGTAAGTTAAGAAAATTCTTTCAGTAGGCCTACCTGGTACAATATTTAACATGTTCAAGTGGCAAAACAGCTAAAAAGAAAAAGAGTTAGTAGCTAGCTACTTGTAAATTTATGAAAATCTGATGAAAATCAACCAGATCATTATGGCCTGTCTGTGTGAGGCTGGGCCTGGGGGCTTGGGAGTTTGTTACAAAATAAATACCGGTAGGGCCTATTTATTATCCAGTGTCACTGTCTGTGAAATAAATTCTGTCTGGAAATAAATGAGGCCAGATATTGACCTATTTGAATTTTAGTTTCTTGAATCGACCTGCCCAATAAATTTTCTAATGAGGAAAAATAATAGGAAAAAATTCACTATAGCGGGCCGTGGAAATGACCATGTTTGGCAAGTGTAAGCGATTGTTTTTTAATGGTTTAACGTTTAATTCTACTTTTGAATTCCCTGTCCCTTTGCAATTTTTCTTGAGTTCCGGAACTTTCCTGTCCCTCGTCTCTGGATTGGGTTTTTATGTCCCTTTGCATTTTACTTTTGAATTCCCTGTCAAACTTGAGTTACTTAACCCCCATCCAGAGCCTCATTACCTTATCAATAAATGTCGCAGGGTTTGAAATTAGTCCCAAGACTCCTTTATTTGTCCATGGACTCCCTTGGAATGAGAAGGAAAGATTTAAGGAGTTTGTGGGACCCCTAAGACCTGCATTGCTTTTCCAAGCCATTTATAATAGCCATACCTATATGGCCACAATCTGTCTCATTGAGGTATATATTTTTCACTATTTGACATGTACACGAATTTGTAAACCTGCAAAAACGAACATATAAACGAATTTAGCATTCGTGGAGATGTCAGATATTGTCATTCACGAATTTGTGTAGGTGTAATTACGAACATACTAACCCTAAACTTGACTAAAGCTAACCCTAAACCTAATTTTGACCTTAAAACTGACACATGTAACACCTCCACGAATGTTAGTATTGCCAGGTCCACAAATGAATAATAAAGCACATCCACGAATGTTAGTTATTACATATACACGAGCACTTATGCTCGTTTTTACACATCCACGAACTCGTACATGCTCGTTTTTGCACCTCCACGAATTCGTGAACATGCCAAATAATGCAAAATATATACATGCATTTTCATTGAACGCACGGTCATCGTCAAAAATCTGACAACAAAAAAGCATCAAAACATCACAAAAATGTGATAAATAAATTACAAATTGGTTCTTCTATCCATGAGTATGCGTATTTTTACTGTGTGACCTGTAGATGAGGAGGAATCAGACCAAACACCAGTTCGCATGTTGTGAGACCGTCATATACATCTCTTAGGGATGTACCGATCAGCACTAAAAGTAATATCTGATTGGATCGGTAACACCACTCCACATATAACCATGGTATCGGTATCGAATGGTATCTATAGGTATCAGTGGTATCGGCAACAAAATAGCAGAATCGGTATCGGATTGGAAGTGAAAAAGTGGTATCGGTGCATCCCTAATCTCTATGTGGCTAATGAAAATTGCATAATTTGGGCAGAACATTAGCCATACAGGTTAGATATGCTTTGCAGCCAAAATTCCCAAGTTCCAACTGCAGCTAATGGCATTTTGGTTCTGGGAAAAGCAGTGTAATTTTACCACTATCATTCTTAACTTTCAATTAGTTTTATCATTCTTTTTTCAGATGGCGAATGGTCTACTCACATCATTTTTGGTCTTAACATGCCTGGAATTAAGGAAGGCCAATCTATTATATACCACAGGTACATATTCGAATTTTACCAATGAATGCAATACATCGTCTAAAATAATTGGGAATTTTGTTCAATTAAAAACCTATTTGTTCGTAAAAACATTTTAAAATATACACTCACCAGCTTTTGGCTTATAATTTTTCTAAGAATTTTTTTAGACACAACAAATTATATGGTATTGATGCTTTTCCCAGGAACAATAAAGGCGCCATTTTAAATAATGCCCAAACAGATGATAATAGCCGAAAAATTAGCACAGCAACTCTATTTTTGAATTTTACAGAAAAAAAGTGAAAATTGGAGTTTTGCACATTTCAAAATGTAGCAGACAAAATCACTACGGTTCAGGCCTTCACAATCGAGATTTTTTGATAAAAGTTTCAGACAATTTCACTATGTTGTCTAAGAATTGCCACAATTTTTTTCAGAGCAAAATTCACTGTTTTTATTTTTGGTTTACCTTGTTGGTAAGGTCATATTTTATTACAAAAACTGAAATGTGATAAACAAGTCTAAAAGCCCACAGGAAATGGTCACAGGTGAATGATTTTTGGCACAAAGACACTTATTGATCTCAGGATCAATACTATATAATTTGTTTTGTCTAAAAAAATTCTTTGCAAAATTATAAACCAAAATCAAGTGCTGCTTTTGCTGGTGAGTGCACTTGATCGGATAGTTAATTGCATATATGCAAGTCATTCAGTGACATTCAGTGGTTGTCGTATTTGAATATACATGCTTTGATCCGTAATTGCCCCTTTGGCAATGAATAGCTGCTGCCAAAAAAGTAATCAGTCTTATTATAACAAGAATCCGAGGATTCAAACACTGGGTTTAGCAAGCTTTGCATGATTATTATTATTAGTAAGATTTTTAAAGATAGGATATGTTTATTGCTCAATGACCTCCTTATTAAACTCAATTTTACATGAACCTTTTTTTTAAATTTAACACACAAATCATAAGCAAATATTTGCAAAGTACTCAATGAACTTCCCATTTTGCTCGTACTGTACTGATTGAAATAGGAAAGCCTTTCCAGGTTTGCAGATATACCACTAAATTTTGTGAACAGAGATACCACTTACACTCAGTGGCGTTACAAGGGGAGGGGGCTGAGTCACAGTGAACAAATCAAGAAATGCAGCCATTTTGTAGTAGAAGTCATCTTAGATTCCTCAGGGGTTATTGATCCATACCCTCAAACAAACCTCTACACATGTACCAAATTTCAAACCTCTAGTTGATATACTAAGCTCACAGTGGGCAACTCAAGAATGATTGCCATTTTTTGGCAGGCATTTTGGCAGCCATCTTGTATTTCCCAAAATATTGATTCACACCATCAAACAAATTGCTACACCAAATTTCAATACTCTTAAGTGAAAAATTTAACTCACAGTGGCAAAACAAGAATAGCAGTCATTTTGTGGTGGCCGTATTGGCAGCCATCTTGAATTTATGAAAATGTTCCAGATTCAAACCCTAAAACGAATCCCTATACTAAATTTCATAACTCTGAGTGAAATACTAAGCTCACAATAGACACTTTAAAATGTGGCAATTTGCTGCCAAAAGAGTCTGAAAGAGGAAAAAGACATGTTTTGGAATTTTGCTAAATTCTGAATAACACCAGCACATACAGCACCAAATTACAAAATGCATTTCAGAAACCAAGTATACTAAGGTCTCCAGTTGGTTTTTAAGCCTCTAAAACCTCCCAATTTATCTCCACAAAACTTCACAGAAAAGCACTTTGACCCATTCTCTCTCTATTACACTGGGGGAACCCAGTGTAAAAATGAATTGCCGTTGTTTGCTTTGGAGGGTATCGGGTATTTTCTCCTTTTGTCTTCCACTGTCAAATGAGGAGTCGCTATTATATAGGTTTTCTGCCTCTTGCTTAAAGTGATTTGTATACATCTGTTCGGTGGAAATTTAATAATTGATATCTGATTTACCCAATGGATTTACGACTACTTTCTTTGTTTAAAATTGCAGAATTTCACACAGTGGAGTTTCGATACAATTCTGACGCTAACTCTCAGATTTACATTGTGGGTCAAATTGACGATATCACCACACTGCCATTTCTCGACTTGCATAAAAAGGTCACTGCAGACACCCCAAAGGTAAGAGTCAAATAAATGTCAAACAGTCCTATACATGACACACTCTAAAAAATTTCAGACAAAATTGGTTTTTTAGATTCAAAATTTTTTTTGAAAAACCAAATTTCAATGCAAAAAACCAAAAATTGAAATTTGGTTTTTCAAAAAACCATTTTGAATCTAAAAAACCAATTTTGTCCCGATATTTTTTTAGAGTGCATTGTATTGTGCACACATCTATAGGCGAATAAACCAGGGGTTTAGTTGCCATCCCTTAAAATCTGGCAGCTAGCCTTTTAAATTGACATTGAATTTTGGCAAAATCTGAACTTTTCTGACAGAAAACCCCATCGACCCAATATGGACTGCCCCCCGAATAGATCACCTAGATCACCTCTCCTATGCCTATGTGTTCACCTAAAATTGCTCTAATTGACTTTGAGTGAATTGTCTAGGCAGTTTTATACTTTGTTGAAATTTATTTTTGCTTTTTTGTCCTATAGACTTATACAGTGGTATCTGCATTGTAAGACCTTCTGTTGTAAGACTGCCTTGCCTTATGTGACCACTTTCCTCCTGCACTAAGTAGTATTTTTAGTGCATTTTGCGCCCCGACGAGAGACCACACCACCACAAGAGACCACTTCATGGCAGCAGAAGGGGCGGTCTTATAACGCAGGGACCACTGTACATAAAAGAAATTGCTGACTCTTAGGGTTGGGACGATATAGGTATTTTGATATCATGATATCGATTGACTGTGATACCGCGGTAACACGATATATCGACCTCAGGGTTAATCAGCCATTTAATGCTATAAAACGTCTCAAATCGGCGAAAAATCAGAAATTCTGAATTTTGCGCTACCCTCGTCCGCCATTTTTTAAGCAGACGCTCTGCGTCGCTCTCGCCGAGAATCTCGTGCAGCCCGAGAACGAAGTGTCATGGCGCCCGAGGAACGAAAACAACGTGGATTTGAGTTGATTTCTTGCTATTTCTTCTTATTTGTGCCGGTTAATGACGGTATGAAGTAAAACCGGTAATACCGTAAGTACTGTGGACCCTGACGGTACGTTATTTAGCCCGAAAAATACCGCGGTACGGTATGAATACCGGTTATCGTCCCAACCCTACTGCCTCTGTACAGTTGGTCTTGCAATGTTTGTTAAAATTTCAGATCAGAAATCCAAAGAGCTGGGATGTCAAGTCCGTCTCACAAGCAGGAAAGTATGGCGTCTCGAGAGCTACGTTCACCCCACGTACATCTCAACCAGACATATTCCGAGCCCAGATTTCCGATGTCATGAGACAAGCAGGCTTTTATTTGGACGGATTCAGCATAGCTAGTAATGAGAAATCTAAAATTTTTGTTGATATCTGGACCAAGGGGAAATGATCTTATGATTTGCATTGTTTTGATGTAGTCAGATTAAATACTGTCCTATGAGTATGACTGTTGCCAAATTATGCACTACTGGTGGTGAGACATCACATTTTATTTTCATTTCTTATTTTTGTGAAACTTTCTGTACATCAATAAACTATTTACAATGAAGTTGTGAATAAGACCTGTCTATCAAAATTCATTTGCGATTTTGTCATCCACCTATATCTTTGCAGTGTAGCGCGAAGTGTCATTGACTCATCATAGTGTCAGATGGTGATCGCCAACAGGTTAGGTGGCACCTTGAAAGATATCCTGACTCAATCTTTTCCTGTCCTCAATTGTCTGGTCATCCATCGTTTCATTTTGTAATCTCTTTGTCTTGTCATCCATGGCCTTGTCTTGTTGTCTCTTGTCTGGCCATCTCCAGTCTTAACATTGTCATGTCATCTTTTGTTGTTACTTCTTGTCTGGTGGCTTTGAGGGCGTGGGTTCATATCTCACCCCGGGAACTCACTTTAGTCCGAGCCCATGGGCAGGGACGGACTGGCGGCATTTCGGGCCCGTGGCAAAATCAGTCAACCGCCCCTACATCCCTACGGCCTACACTCGGCGTTATTTCCAATTAAAAATTAAAATACAACAGGCCTAATTTGGCAAATTGTTAATATTGGGTTGGGGGCCCCCACATGACAGGGTTCTGTCCTTTTCAGTTAGTGTATTTGAAACACATAATCATGCCCCTGACAGTGAAATTGTGCTCTTTTCTTAATTTTTTGGTTGACGTCTTGCATGCACGGGCACCCCTGAGTGGTTGGGCCCGTGGCAGTTGCCACTTTGCCACATAGGCCAGTCCGCCCCTGCCCATGGGACATTAAATGGAGGCGGGTTGTATCCAGTATTCTATGCTGGGGCAACTGAGTCTGAAAGACCCTGGGCATCCCTGAATGAATTGGGTATGTGCCAGACTCACAGTCTTATCATCATACGGCGATCGCCTGCCTCGATATAGCCCCCTAAGTTGCTGCAGAGGCGTAAAACACAAACAAACAAACAAACTTCTTGTCTGGTTACCTCTTGTGTAGTGGTGCTATCATCTCTTGTCTTGCCATCTCTTGTCACTTCTGCCTTACCATCTGTTGTGTTGTCTTCTCTTGTCTGGTCACCTCCCGTCTTGTTGTAGGCCCCATTTAAGCATGTAACTCCCAAACGGAGCCTCCATTTGGGACTTCAGGGAGTTATGGGAGTTACGGGAGTTAGCAGGAAGTAGCAGGAGTAAGTGGGAGTTAGCAGGAGTTAGTGGGAAGTACAGGAGTTAGTGGGAGTTGTGGGAGTTAATGGGAGTTACGGGAGTTAGTGGGAGTTAGCGGGAGTTAGTGGGAGTTAGTGGGAGTTAGCGGGAGTTAGCAGGAGTTACAGGAGTTAGTGGGAGTTACAGGAGTTAGTGGGAGTTACGGGAGTTAGCAGGAGTTAGCGGGAGTTATGGGAGTTAGTGGGAGTTGGCGGGAGTTAGTGGGAGTTGCGGGAGTTAGTGGGAGTTACGGGAGTTAGCAGGAGTTAGCGGGAGTTACGGGAGTTACGGGAGTTAGCGGGAGTTAGTGGGACATAGCGGGAGTTGCAGGACGTCAAGGAGTTCCGGGAGTTACATGCTTAAATGGGGCCTTGTTGTCATGTCACATCCTGTTGTCACTTCTTGTCTGTGGTTCTATCATCTCTTGTCTTGCCGTTTCTTGTCTTGTCATCCCACGTTGTCATCTCTTGTCTGGTCGCCTCACTAAAAGTTGATCTTGCACTAGAGCGGACGTCAAGGTGACGACGTGCTCGATTTCAATTCATGATTTTGTGGAGATTTTCTGTCATATCTCGCCAATAAAATGACTTTTTTAGCTGGATATAGCATTATTGAACCGAACCAAAAGTGCTGCTTTGAAAATCGGTTTGGGAATGGGCCAGACTGTACCGGTATGGCCGGTATTTATTTGACTGGTGTACTCCTAGTGTAAATCCGGGAAATTGGTCTTGTTCGCATAACATGTGCAAAGGTGGCTAACACCAGTGGCATATTTAGAAAGGGGGTATGGTGCCATATCGCCCCCCTCTGCCCCTCAGGCCCAAAATTAACATGGAAGAGATAGGAAATGCCGCGGAGCGCCCCGTTTTCAACCCATGTAATGGCCCCCCCTCAGGCCATTTCTAGATACGCCCCTGGCTAACACTCACAAGTCATTGCTCATGACCACATCAGTGGCAGATCCAGACAGGGTAGTCTTGGGGAGAGCCCTGAAATAATTTCACAATTTGTGAGCTATATGTTGCTGCACATTTTCTTCAAAATGCTATTTTCCATCTCCATGTCTGGGGGATCCACCACTGACCGGTAATTTCTATTTGACTATCGCCAGTCTTGGCGATGTTATCTTAGCTTGAGCTAACGTAGGGTTGACAGATTTTGCAGACAAAATGCTCGTAATAGGCCGTGATAGTGGAACTCTCCTTTTTCCAGCTCTCCCATGTTGACGAGCTGAATAAAACTATTTCCGGGAACAAGCTGCCATTTTGTACCATTGCTGAGTCAGTGAAGCTGGCATTCCAGGCCCCAGGGCACTTTTAATCCATTGAAAACATTACGGATTTGCATTGCCGAGTCTTAAATGGAATGTTTAGCATGGATTGCCACCATATTCCAGTACTGTCAGGCTGATTAGACTTTGTTACGGACCTTAGAAACCCCGGCTCCATTGTAAATTCCCAGGCTGATGTTTCCGGAAATAGTTTTATTCTGCTCGTCAACACAGGAGAGCTGGAAAAAAGAGAGTTCCACTTAAACGCCCGCTATTAACTATTATTGTCATTTTGCAGGGCATTGTCAGGCCATTAACGCTCTGGCATTAAGTTAATGATTTTTGCCCTCTGGCCATAACTGATTAATACCCCGTAATGCCCTCCAAAAAAATGTTATTGACCAATGATCCGACACCACTTTTGCCTCCGATTGGATACCAGAACTGATTTTTGGTGCCGATACCACTGATACCGATGTTGGTATTGGAAATGTAAAATTCAGTAACACAGAGGAGCTTTGGAAAGCAGTAAAGTGTACTGAACGTAAATGGGAAAATATAGACATTTTGCCATACACAAAGCTGTAAAGAAGTGAAGCAAAAAGACCTGGAAAAGAATTTGCATCAAAGCCTATGAGTAAATACTTTACCAGTACTAGTAGGCCTATAAATTTACTGACCAACATGGTCAATATTATTATTAGCCTTTTCTTTCATATTGACCGTTATTGGAAGAAACAAAAGAAAGCGATAAAAAAGGCCCCCAAATCCATCATAACTGCAAATTGTACTGCACGCTGCACTGAGAAAGACACAATGGGATAACTCATAACTCCAACAATAGCATAAGTTTATTAGCCATTGAATTGCAAACTGTGGGGAATAAAATAAACAGACATACTCTTTGTTGAAAAATCGTAAAATAGCAGCAACAATCACTTTCATATTTTTTTTATAGGTAGGCCTATATTCCTTTATATATTTGTCAATGTTTACGCCAACCGTTACAATTCCATGGAACATCGAAGGAAGGTTGAGATTCTTTGGCAGTTCTAACACTTCGAATCTGCGAAACCTCTGCATTTCGATTGTTATGATGACAACCGCAATGTCAGGCAATGCCATGTTTCTTCACCTTTTTATACCTATTTTGTCAGTAAAATCAGCTCTGGGTGAGTACATTACCATTTATTTGATTTATCAAATTGATTTAAAAATCTTGAAATTTTTGACTTACGACTAAATCTGCATTTTGGTTTTCAATTTGTAAGGCCAGCAATAAGTAAGCCTAAATTGCTACTAATAACAAGGCCTATGCAAGTCAAACTTAATCAAGGGCCTAGATTTGCCCGCCCAATTCTTTTGTCACTTAAAATAGCTTGAAATATTCTATGGGACCTCATGATCAAACTTGTAAAGTTCTGATGTTTCAGAGATCATAACTGAATAATATATATATATATATACATTTAGGCCTATGAATCTATAAAAATAACAATCTTTATAAATTGTGTAACATAATTTTAAAAAATCCATCACAACTGAGTGCGAGTTTTTCGTTTCAGGTTATTTTGATCTGAGGACAAACTACAAAGCGTGTGTCGTCAGCGATTGGAGTCGTAAATTGCTTGAAACGAGCTCAGGAATGCGACAGAATATTTCGGTTTACAAACAAGGGGATTACGTTGTTAACCGCCGTTATTCAGTCGAAACATACTACACCAATTTCACAGATCTGCCACAAAATAGCAGTCATTTTTTTATGGCATTATTGACGGACGAAAAGTTGGAATTTTTTAAAAACTCCCTTTCTTTTGACTTGAAAGGAGAATTCAAATTGAAAATTGTAAGCAATGGCTACAACCCATCATGGATTGCAGGTGAGGTGTATATTGAATCATATAATATATATAGTGGCCGAAGCAGTAATATTGGTCGAGACCGTAGGCAATATTGGTAGACTCAACATCTACTATTTGTTATATTCTGCACCACAATTTTCAGTGTTACATATTTGTAAAATACTGGTTTTTCTGAAGATATCTACTTTTTTTTATATGAAACATACTTAAAGTTTCCCATTATATACAATAGACATATTTATAAAATGATAGATTGGCATTTCAAGAAGTTCGACTATCCACCAATCCGTATTTTTCTGTCCTCTACTTCAGATGAGAGATTGCACCGTTGTAAGGCCTCGTTTCATTTCCTGTTTCCGACTCCTGCTGGCCAGCTCACCAGGAGTGCATGATATTGCACCTTTCCCATAATAATCTTATTTTCCCACTGAGAGAGCCACCTTCTCATATTTCATTTCCCCCCAGCTGGCAGCACCTGTTATCCTCCGTTATGGTAACTTATGGATAACTTAAGGTGACTCAAGCATGGTGGTTTGATCATACAGATTTTTCTGAAATTTTGCACAGGTACTCTATGGGACCCATACATTTCAAAAATGAAAAATAAAAAAATTTCACCGACTCGTTTGGTTGCCATGGTAACGGCATGTTTTGCCTGATGACTGCTTAAAAGTCATAAATTGAGTTTTTGGTTATGTACCACAGAATAAAGCATTACATGCATTTGTCACAAAAAAACGTCAGAAATGTCTTCCCATGGATGTAAACCAATACATTTGCCACAAATTTGAAGAAAAAGGTTAAAATACTTTTTTCTGTAACAGCTCAAAGGGCACCAGTACACAAATTAATTGCTGATTTTGTATGCATCAATTTTGGCAGTAATCAAATTTTAGGAAAACGATCATACAGATTTTTTTTTTAATTTGCATATATCATAAACAAGTTATTGTCAAAAAAATGGCCAAAAATAAAAAAAATTCACCAAGTCGTTTTTTAACTGCAGTACCATGACTATGCCAATGTCAATTTAAAGAAATAAAGACAATTTTAGACACAGTTGACTGAAATTAGTTGAGAAAATTCTTTGGATAAAGATGCGAAGCTGAAACTTTGAACTAGCATAGAGTAGGTGTTACTGCATTCAATAAAAAAATAATTATGCTTCTAGCTGCATTAGATCTCATTTAAATAGCAAATTACTGGCAGCCATGCTGTTAAAAAAAAGAGCAGAAAATGGTAACGTCACAACTTTTTCAGGGCCTGCAGCAGTTGTGACGCTATGTTGCTAGGCAACCAGGCTGCTCAGAAGTATGTGCAGTGTACCACGCATGAGTCACCTTAAGGCAGGGTTGGTTGAATTAAAGTTTACAAGCCACGGAATGGAAACATTGAAACACCATGTGCATTTATAGCACATTTGACTGTGAAAGTATTGTTTGTCAATGGATTTTCCTGCAAAACCTTCTCCCTTCAAATGGTCACTGAACTTGTCAAATAAATCTTATGATCAACTGTTTGGCCGCTAATAGGACTCTGGCCCAAAGGATTGCTGGCCCTTTTCCATGATAGTCCCATGATTTTGTGGGTCAAGCCTTTTGGAAAATACAGGTCCCAGACTTAGGTAGATCAAGACTTTGGAAAGGCCAAGGAACTATTTATCAAGCCTTTTGGCCCAGATCAAGCCTTTGGGCAAAGGGTGCCCGACCACTTGATCAGCGAAGCAAGCCTTTTGGCCGAGATCAAGCCTTGGGGCATCAGTGACAAAGGATGCCTGATCAATTGATTGGGAAACTTGCTAAGCAAAAAAATGCCCACATGGTTGACAAAGGCTGCCCAATCAAATGATCAGGCATATCAAGCCTATTGGGTACTTTTAAAAACTAGACCTGGTTTTGAGCAGTAATTTTGTAACATTGAGGCAAAATATGATGTATTCTTTCAAATTATTCATGTTCACGACACTTTTGACAGGAGTAGAAATACCATCGTTGGAACGCTTCAACATGACAATTGGGGAATCCGGGAGTGAAATGTTTGTCAGAATGATCAACAGACAGATCAAGTGCAGCATGGCAGATAATGAGGGATCCTGTGGAAAATATGGTAAACCAGAAAATGGAAAGTTGTCAGAGACACTTTACGTCACTTCGGCCCGTCTCAAAGGCAATTACAGCATAAAAGTGACAAAGAACAAATACAGCCTAATATCCCAACTTATGAAGTGCAAATGGCGAGGTAAGAGGCATTTAGCAGTTCAATCAGATGATAATAAAGCAGGGTTTAGCACCAATAAAATAATATACACTCACCAGCAAAAGAAACGCAACACTTGATTTTGGCTTATAATTTTGCAAATAGATTTTTTTTGGACAAAACAAATTATATATATGATGTTGATCCTTAGATCAACTAGTGTCTTTGTGCCAAAAATCATTCAGCTGCGACCATTTCCTGTCTGCTTTTTGACTTGTTTATCACATTTCAGTTTTTGTAATAAAATATGACCTTACCAACAAGTTACACCAAAAATAAAGGCGCCATTTTAAATAATGGGCAAACAGATGATAAAAGCCGAAAAATTAGCGCAGCAACACTATTTTTGAATTTTACAGGACAATTTGAAAATGTGAGTTTTTCACATTTCAAAATGTAAGATAAAATCTCTATGGTTCGGGCCCTTAGAATTGAGCTTTTTTAATAAAATTTTCAGACAATTTCACTATGTTGTCTAAGAATTGCCACAATTTTTTTGAGAGCAAAATTCAGAGTTTAACACAATTTTTTGCGACGACAAAGGCAATATTCTTAAAGTCACATTAACATGACTTGCATACAATTTTAAAATAGAAAAAAATATGGATCACAGCGTGAGATGTTCCAGATTATAGAGTCCAGACACGGACTAAAATGATGCGCTAGTAAAAAAGTACCAGGTTGATAGTTCCAAGCAGAGTTTTTCATTCAGAATTGAAGTATCATTCTGAAAATTTCCCACAGGGGGTGCTGTAGTCTAGGACTCCAATAGTTCCAGCAGTTTTTGCCACTATCATTTCAATTGTGTACAAGTCATGTTAATGTGATTTTAAGAATATTGCCTTCGTCATCGCAAAAAATTGTGTTAAACTCTTAATTTTGCTCTCAAAAAAATTGTGGCAATTCTTAGACAACATAGTGAAATTGTCTGAAAATTTTATTAAAAAAGCTCAATTCTAAGGGCCCGAAGCATAGAGATTTTGTCTGTTACATTTTGAAATGTGAAAAACTCACATTTTCAAATTGTCCTGTGAAATTCAAAAAGTGTGTAGCTGCGCTAATTTTTCGGCTTTTATCATCTGTTTGGCCATTATTTAAAATGGCGCCTTTATTTTTGGTGTAACTTGTTGGTAAGGTCATATTTTATTACAAAAACTGAAATGTGATAAACAAGCCAAAAAGCAGACAGGAAATGGTCGCAGCTGAATGATTTTTGGCACAAAGACACTAGTTGATCTAAGGATCAACATCATATAATTTGTTTTGTCCAAAAAAATTTATTTGCAAAATTATAAGCCAAAATCAAGTGTTGCGTTTCTTTTGCTGATGAGTGTATATAAACGCACCTGAAGGGGCTACCTATTGTCTCTTCATGCTAATTCTTGGGCTATTAATCCTTATGAGGGAAAAAATGTAGGATACATGCAGTAGGGGTCTACAACGGTTCGATAAATATCGGCCGTACCGGTACGTACAGTCTGGTCAGTTCCTGCACTGGTTTTCAAAGCAGCACTTTCAGTTCGGTTCAATAACGCTATAGCCGAGATTTGACAGAAAATGTCCACAAAATCATGAAATGAACTCGAGCGCTTCGTCATCTTGACGTCCGCTTTGATGCGAGATCGACTTTCCCGGCCAAAAATTCGGTTTTTTGGGAAGCGGACCGACGGTACGAATCGTGTATTGATCAAGTGTATCGATGATGCGTATCGTATCTATTGTGTGTAACGATATAGACACCTAATATGCAGGCCTAGAGCTCTATCAGTCGCCAATCCCCATTGCCATAGATATATCGTTAGTCATCATGACAGGAGACACCCTTAAGCGTGTGGGGTAACCACTGTAGGCCTATTATTAGGCCTAGAGGGTAACCGAAGGAAGTTGAGGAAAGCAGAGGGTAAAGGCCATGGAGAGATCTGTGAGTAAAGGCCCGTAAAGCTGAGAGTGGTTGAGGGGAGCCGAGGGCAGTTAAGTGGCGCAAAGGTAGCTAAGGGTAACTGAGGGTAGCTAAGGTCAGGGAATTTGAGGCTAGGTGTGGGCATGGTAACAAACAGGTAGCAGAGGTGAAAAGGGGTAGGCTGACTGAGGGTAAAAGGGGTTAAGTTGAGGGTACTGAATTTATGAGACGGTGTGGATGGGGGTTTTAATATGCCATGAGGCCTGCAGTTGAATAATATTCATCTTGTTTATCATTGTAGCATTCAGGGTTAGGGTCGACCAACGTCAGATTGAGCATTCAATGGATGAGAAAATTGTTTCGACCACCAAGCAACTTGAAATGGACACAGAATTCATCAATGACAATTCTTTCCATCATGAGAAATGCAAATCTTTAATCAGAAGGGACAGGGAGACTTCTATCATTCTTGACTTGAATGAGGACATTGGAGATGGACCTGTATTTCTGGTAATTATCACTACCATTGCAAGTTCGGACGAACTGTACGATGCAATGTCTGTGCAACCTTGCACGTCGCCTGGCTTGTGCTATTACTATGGGTGCATACTCGAATTAAAAGAATTCTATAACAATTTTGCCTGGTATCGATTTAAGTGCAGGTCATCCAGGAAATATATTGTTAAGATGTCATTACTTGCACATCACGAGTACCCAAGTAAACTGTGTGAAGTAAAAGTTTTTGACGTTTAGTTTTAAAACTACCCGAGCAATACAACTTTGAATGGTGTAACTGTGACGCTGATTTTGTATCACTAGGTTAACATGGTAAGTTAAAGTAAGACCACATTTAAAAAACACTTAAGATATCATACCATGGTACTCTGAATTATAATTTAGTCTTCAGTCGTGCAGCTGTCCTTAAGATTGAAGTGTCACATTGCATCGCGGCTGTACTATAAGGGGCATTTGGACAACTGTTTTTCAAAACAAGTGACCTAGCATAACAGTATATAATGTGTGTACGTGTATTGCTTTGTATGTCAAGGGGGGGTGGGTACTAAAAATATGCATGAAACCTAAGGGTGGGGTACTAAAAATCTGCTTGAAACTCAAGGGGGGGGGGGTATCAATTTTGACGGGAAGTCCCAGCAAAACTCCTAAGCCCCAGTCATAAATTCTGAACGATCCCTTACAGGTCTATGGAATGACTTTTTTGTATAACTGTTAATTTTAATGAGTCTTTATAATGAGGTCATAAAAACTGCTAATGATTTTGCTATGATTCATTGTTGTTGTTATTTTATTATCATTGAGTGCAAAATAATTGAATTTAAATTGACAAATGTCTTGATAACACCGTTGTTTGTCTGAAATGATTGTTATTATGATGTCATCAACCAAATAACACACCTGTTAATTGTTATACTCTGGAACTGTTTGGTTCCGGTTTTAAGAATTGCCGTGGCGCATACGTATGTAAAAGTCGGTTGAGTACCCCCCTCCCCACCGGGGGCCTGCATGAGGGGGGGGTCTTGGCTCCATTGATGAAATCTAGCCTATAAGTGCAGCTGAATTCACAATCATAATGCCATCAATGGATAGCCTACTTCAATAGATCTAAATTGAATGATCACCCATTATTCAGTGACCCAATGTCACCCTTCACTCTAAAAAATTTCAGACAAAATTGGTTTTTTAGATTCAAAATGGTTTTTTGAAAAACCAAATTTCAATGCAAAACAAACATGGAAAAAAAACCATTTTGAATCTAAAAAACCAATTTTTATCCCGATATTTTTTAGAGTGTTGCTCGTTTTATAGATAAGGTCCATTGATAAACTGGACATTGGACATGCAGCTATTGAGCTGTTAGAAAAATAAATAGAAAAAAAAACAACAAAAACAGGGTGTATGAAATCCAGCTTCATTTAGTTATAAAGTCATTCAGTGGCGTAGCCAGGGGGGGCAAGGTGGGGCAATTGCCCCACCTCTGGCTACTCTTGCCCCCCCTCTTGCCCCCCCTCTGGCTCTGGAGTAAAAAAATATAATTAGCATGAAATTTCCAGTGCATGACGGAGTTTACTATTCTGCTAAGATTGCCCTCTTCCAAATAGTGTTTCAAATGCCAACCTAATTATTTAGTGGGCCAAGCGACTGGCGGAGATGAAAAAAATGCAGAGCCTCGAAACAACATCTGGACTCTCCCGAATTTGTCAAATTATTCAAGCAAACAAAGGCCATGGGCCTACAAGCTCTGTAATATCGCAATGACCAGTGGTTTTTCTGCCATGAAGAGAATAAAAATCAATGGCAGATGAAGAGGCTCTCAAACTCATATTGAACGACAAACGTCAAATGTATTTTATTTGGATGAGTTTGGAGACATATTTGCAAACAGTCAGAACAAAAGAAGGATAATGCTTCTTCAACTTATATTAGAGACTGATGTTGCTACATTCCATTTAGCAATAATTCTATGTGAAATTTAGTGTTTCTATTGTTTTTACACAGTTCTGTTCTAATGAACGATCAAGAGAGTTTTTTGTTGTTATATATATATAACACTAATAACATTCCGATATAATTATATTTACAAATAGCTTTTCGGCCTAGTCTAACGTAAAATGCAATTTTTCTTTTCTAGTGTGACCATTGCTGAGATGATGATTGTTATTTCATGAGAATTTGACTTTTCTGTTTCTTATTCAAGGCTGAAAGAAGATTTTCATTGTGATAACGAATTCCTGTTTGATAAAAATGTAACTTTTCTGATGTTTTCTTTGAGTTTTCGCCATTTAAGGATCCAATCATCTACATTCAATATTTAGTGACATTCAATAAAGCAAATTTAAGTGAGATATGATAAATACTTTGACGTTTAGCAGCAAAATATCTAATGCCTTGAAATTACATGCAAATACAACACATAATTAAATTCATGCACTTCATGTTCAATTTAACATGTCTGGTGATGGCGAAAATAACCATTGTGGGAGTAATGTGAATTTTATCCAAAAATGTCGATAAAATTGGTCATGTATCTTGCCCCCCCTCAAAAAGTACTGCCCCACCCATTGCCCCACCTGTGGCAGAGGCCTGGCTACACCACTGAAGTCATTTTATTTCTCCCAAACTTCCACAGGCCTTCCTTTGCCAAACTTTTCCGTCTCACAATAGCTAACAAGTCTCCATCCTGACGTTCGCAATCGGTCGGCGAATTCAATTTCAAAGAAATGAGCAGCGTCCTCTCGATTGCAATTGTAACTGGCTTTTATACTTTGGTATTCCTCATTATAAGCCAAGGTCTTAATCACCCAGCAGCTTTTTCTGTTTCTCTGCAATATAAATAGGGGAAAAAATTACATAAAACTGATGCATGGTTGTAACTTGTACGAGGATTGACTGAAAAATTACGTCATAAGTTTCCACTTAATAAGATTATTTCCGATAACTTTTCACAGCATCAAAATTTGTTAGCTTTCATTTTCCAAAGAGGAGTGTCTTGCACAGTTGCACTTTACAATTCAATAGCCGAATGATATTTAAAACTGCAAGGATTGAGTCGAAGACCCCTTTGAATACGTAATGGTTGAAGCCAAACAAATATTTACATTGTTCTATTTCCTATTTTAATGCAAAATTCTATCTACATGTCAGTCTGATAATGATCTGACAATTAGGCAATCCTGTGAAATTTTCCAAAGAATGATGGGGCCCCATTCCCAATGGAAATTTAGTTACCCTCCCCCCACCTTTTCACTCTTCGATGTCAGTCTAGAATGAAGTGTTGTTTCCATTCAAAGTGCAATAGATTTGATATTTTTGCCTGTTGTTTCACTATGACATAAAGCACAATTATTATATATTCAGAATTTTGTAATTTTAAAAATAAAGCTGAGGGCAGCGATGACAAACTAGGTCACTAGCTTCTTAGTTGAAAAAAAGGTTGGCAAATCATAGAAACATAGTGATATTGTGTGAAAATAATGATTTTGTCTGCTACATTTTCATATCTGCAAAACTCAAATTACATCATATCACAGGCATTCTCCTGTATTGACCATATTCTGTTTGAGATTACATATATATATGTGTATATATATATATACTGAATATCAATTGACTAGTACAGGAATGTGCCTGTGATTACATCTGATCCATAATATTCCATATGATAAAAAACAAGAAAAACATATCAATCAAAAAATTACAGGCAAAAATTTTTGAACGTTTACCTTGTTCCATTAGTTAGCATAATAAAAGTCTCGTTCGTCCTGCCCATAGCGAATTGGCAAGTATCCCATATTCTCCTTTTTTCCTCTTATGAAAATTTCACCATTTGTTCCTCCGTACCTGACGTAGAGGGACCTCAGGTATCCTATACAAAGCAAGAAATAGTGAATTAAGTTATTATCCATCCAATAACTATGTATCCTTCAATTTTTTTTCCTCAGACCGACAGCATGATGTCATGCTGGTTCAGGATGGTTATTGGTCTGGCAGCTCTGTGTGATGTGCAGCTGAAGAGCTTGAAGCGAATCAAATTGGCTGGTATAATTAGCAACAACAAACAGTTAAAGCAAATCCTTAACAGTTCCATGTCAATGGAATTTTGTTGGTTTTTGTTATTCATTGCACCTGAGTATCCAAACAGTTGGTCAAGTTTCAGTTATAGTTTTGGGTTCCTGGTGATCGAGCATGGCGAAACACTGCATTGACAGTCAAGGTGGGATTCAACCAGCTGTGAGATTTGGTGCAAGTCTTGTTTGTGTTTTACAGCTATTCACTAGACTCCTCCCCCCCCCCAGCTTGGTGACATGCATTCAGTTGATGCACATTGAGAACAGATATTTGGATCAGATGTTCTCTGTTTCAAATTATAAAACCTTCCCATTCCTCATCTTCTTCCAATAAGATTTCACACTTTGAATATCCATGTATGCCATTGACTAAATGATGATAATAACACTGGAGCCTTCACAATGATAATTTAGTATAATTTAAGAGAAACTGCTTGATGTCATGTTGCTGACTCTCCCGACCAATCAGATTGTACATATAGCTTGACATCACCAAAAAAGCCTTGCATGACATATATCTTTCTACTCACACCTCAACTGACCAATACATGGTCACACAACCTATTGCTTTGGCAATCACATTTCAAGTGTGAACTCTGTTGACCTGAGGTGCGAAACAGGTGATTATAACAAACAGTCAATGCCAAACAATGCTAAACAAGATAATCCAGCCTGCTATTTTGTAACTGGGCCTCTTGAAACACTGTCAAAACATAAGAATTTGTGTCAGAGACATGAACTTTTTGCCAAAGAAAATCTTGAACATTTTAACATCCATTTATTGACATGGGACTATCTACTTACTAAACCTTCATTGCAAGGGATATTTCCTGAGCCATTGAAGAAAATTGACAATCTGGATAAATTCAAACGACAGCTCAAGGCTCATCTTTTTAAAGATGCTTTTATGGACTATTTATGATTTTAATGTGGAACTATTTTTATTTTTAACTCATTTACATTTATATATTATATTTTTATCTTGTATCTATTTAAAATGATTTCATTGTAAAGTGCCATAGAGAACTTTTTTAAAGCTATTACTGGCTCTATATAAATTTTGTATATAATAATAATAATAATATTAAACATATTGCCCCGTAGATGATAAAATGCAAGGTAAGAGATTGAAATTCTCCCAAAACCATGTCAACACAGAAAACTTGGCCAATTCACCTGGCAATTTTGAAACCCTTTAATTCAGTAACAAAGAAATCTGAAGGTGTACTTTTGCATAGATATAGCCAATAATGACTACATGGACATTTCTACATGGTGTTATGTTGCTGACAACAATTAGATTTAAAGTAATTTGTAGTTGTTTTTCATTGTATTTTTATTGATGACACATGTATCTGTTATGATATTAGGATGTCAATAAAAGTTTATATATAGTAATTTGGCTTTTTTTTAGACATGTGCTTTTCTCAAGACATTGTTATGATCAAACAGGAAGTGCAACAACAGTGCCACCTTACCTACACATGCACAATAGTCACACAGTCTCAGCATGACATCAAGCTTTCAGTCTATGAAAAAAATTGAAGGATACATAGTTATTGGATGGATAATAAGATAGTGAAAAAAAAAAAATTTGATTCTTGTTAATATAGTTCAATTCCTCTTATGTTTTTAATGTTATTGGCTCAGATGGGTAGGCATTGGAATGTAGACCTAATAACTCTTCAAAAAGGCAGGTGTCCCACTTGATATTTCTTAAATGCTTGTTGCTGGCTGTGAACTCGTTGGGACAGAGGAACGAAGACACGTGTTCTAAAGGATTGAAAGTTTCTGTTGACGAAATAAAGCACAAGTTTGGTCTTAGCAACAACTATCCTTTTGTCAAAATTAATACAAATAAATTACTTACTGGTTGGAGAGGGTAGTCGGTGTGAAGCATCAGTATAACTTATAAAAGAAGTACAAACACACACAAGTAGGAAAGCGATACCGCATGTTGACGCCATTGCTATTCAAGAAGCATTAAGAGTAACTATGAAACAGACCAACAAAGGGCACTAAAATATTATATAGGGAATGTATATAAACTTTCATCTATGGACATACAATGATGGCCAAGTTTTGGCCTGGAAACAAAAAATAATAATTTTAATTTTTTTTGTCAATATTTCAAGATGTATAGAATATCCATGAATCACACCCACAAAAGAGACAAATTTATCATATAGGTGACATGTGTAACAAATTTCATCCATGTACCTGCAATTGTGACCAAGTTTTGGCCCGAAATGAAAAAAAAAATTAATACATTTTTCTCAATATTTCAAAAAGTATAGAATATCAATCAATCAGACCATAAAAAGGCACAACTAGACCATACAGGCTACATGTGTACCAAATTTCATCCATGTACATGCAATAGGGGCTGAGTACTGGCCCGAAAACTATCTATCCGCCTGGACGCCCGACTGCCTACAACTTTTGACCGAAGTGATAACAATACCTTCTTCGAACTTCGTTCGCTGAAGGTAAAAATTCAGTGAAAAAGCTAAAATGACTGTCTTTGTAACTAAGTTTATGTCTTAGACTGCATGATACAATCAAAATTTTAGGTTAGGGTCCTAAAGTGAGAAGGCCCTGCATAGGAAAGGGCCGCTCCACCTTGGTGTAATGGAGTAATCCAAAATAAGAAAGAATGAGGATGCCTATCAACTTCTTTTGCCACTGGCCTGAATGTCGCCAGTCCGCCCCTGGTTACCCAACAGCATTGAAACAATATCAGTAAAATGGGTGAACCACTTTAGGATAACCTGTGTCAAGCATTGCATGATGCAAATTCAATCGGGCACTATGGTTCAGAACTTCAGACTGCAGGAAGAAATATTTGCAGGCCTACACCTCTCCAACACCTGGGTCTAGTGCTTAGGCCAGTAAGGGTGTTCCCTTCAATCTACAAGGCCTATATATGTATTACATCAGGTTCTTCTTACCTTCCCTGACAGTAACAACCGCAAAGATAAATGTGAGAGTGTTTGTTTTGGTGTTATTTTACTGTTCTGTCACTTACAGGGTCAAAATACGGCAACCGTTGCCTTTAACAGCAGCGGGGATGCCTCAAACAGCAGCGGGGATGCCTCAAACAGCAGCGGGGATGCCTTAAACGGCAGCGCTGCTGAATTTTGACTTTTGCCGAACTGATTGCTATTCAAGCACATAAATACAACCCAGCAGCATAAAAACTGCTCCAAAAATGGTGGTCATTTACATTGGAAGTAATGAATATAGGTCATGAGCTTGCTATGACAGAATAGTGGCATAGAAAGCCATGTTAATGACAGTTGTTTATCACTGTGTACACATAAATTGTACATGACAATAAATGTTGGGTGGCCTCATCATGGAAATTTTTAACTCAGGCCCTTATTCAGATCGAAGTTTTAAAAGAAATATGTAGGCCTATGTAAAAGTGTATATATATAATTTCAATAATTTTAAAAAATTGGTCCACTATTCAAAATCAACTAATATTTAATTACTGAAAAAAACGAAAAAAAAAAACAAAACAAAAACAAACAATGACTACTATAGTTTATCAAAATATGCTTAGGTTGCATTTATCAGCAGATAGTTCCCAGACACTACAGTGCATTTCTGCTTTCCTGGGTCCTACTATCAAAACTATGGATCTATAGTCCTCATTACTCTACGCCATAGGCCTAACATTGACTAAACACCAGTGGATTGTTGCACTGAAATGGGTAAACACTCAAACAATAAAGTGTATAACAAGTTACAAGTCACAAAAATTTTATAGAAAATTACACGGGACACACAGACCATTTAGTTCTGACATGTATAATAACGTCAATGAAATAAAGAGATCTATTTTGTCAAGGCAATCCGTGCTCAAATGGGACACCATTATAGAGATTTCATATATACATGTAAAGATATCGCGGAGTGCCCTTATCTTCATTAGTCCAGCTTGGCAAAGGCGTTGATTAAAAATATCTTCATTTGAAATCATGCACAGCGACTAAAAACACAAACAAATGGAGAGTCACCCTAAGTTAATATTAGAGAGGTTTTAGCAGACTATAGCTAAAAGTCAAATTTCCTCTTTTATCCATGTTTCGCTAACTACAGGACTGCGATGTCCCATTTTCTCAGAGCAATTCAACAAAGTCCATCCATCGTCAAGTTGATATTCCGTGTATGCCAATTTGAGAAATTCCATTTCGGGTTCTGCACTAAATTTCATTTCTATTTGACAGTAGACATCCTGATTGCATAACATCTTCAAGGTGTGGTTATTTTGTACATTCAACTTGTCCTGCAACAGAAAATATAAGAATTAGTAACACCGAATTGAGGATTCTAACAAACACTTTTGTCAATTAAATCCTGACTGGAATTTTTTTATGCGTTTGCTGTGCCAAAAGTGGTCTCTTGGACTCTCTCAACATATAAATGTCTCTAGTAAAAAAATTATTTACTGGAGCTAGCCTTAAGCACCACCTTCTGGAAAATTTTGCAAACCAGATTTGAATTTGTGTGGCAGGACAGCGTTCTGTGGGATTTCTATGCTAGCCTGCAACTGGAATCACCATTTTACTAGTCACGATGAAAGTCTCTGATTGGCCAGTTTGTTAAAAGGGTGATATCAGACCAGGGACAGTCCCTGATCAGACGAGGCAGAAACGGAAGTCTCAAGAGAACATTCCACCTTCTTCCGCTGTTCTTAACTGTGCATAATCAAGTTACTAATGGTTAAAGCGCTTGACTGCGAATCCACTGGCCTGAGAGGACATGGGTTCGACTCCCGCTCCTGGAACTTCACTATACATAAGGCACTCAACATAAGACACTCAACAGAGGGCAGCTGCAGCTGCAGCTATCAAGAGCTATATATAGCTCTTGACTAGGTCTGTCCCATGAGACCTAGGCCAAAATAAACGGAGGGGGTTGTATCCAGTGTTCTATGCTGGAGCAACTGAAAGACCCTGCACATCCCTGAATTAATAGGGTATGTGGCAGACTCCCAGCCTTGTCATTCATCAATACATACGGCGTTCATCCCACTCCTGCATAAGCCCTGGGCTTCCTTGTGAGTGTAACCAAAGTAAGTAAGCCAAGTTACTTAAGACAAAACAGCAACAGCTCGATCCCCCTCCTCCGGCAAAATATCCGCCCGTACACCTGTGACAAAAAGCCATGGCGAGGTCTTATAACAAAGAGTCTATATATCTAATGTAACACAGTGAGGCTCCAGGGCTGTCACAACACAGAGATCACTGTTATTGTATTATTCATAATTACCCAACAGCACTTACATTTGTTTTTGCACTGCATGCAAAAGTCCTCATTTCGGGGACTTCTTTAAACTTCGGCCAATCTGCAAGACTTTCCTTCTTTCCGTTGAATATAATTTTCTTATAGGTAGAATTATGTCCCATGTGATATTGAATGTTCACCATCTTCCTGGATCCTGAAAATGGGTACAGAAAAAAAAAACTCTAGATCAAATGTGGAATGCATTGTTGGAGTGTTACAATTTACATGGAAGATTGTGATAGAAAATTTGGGGGCTTCATTCCCAGAGGAAAAAGAAGTATAAAAGCAGTACACTCTCTCGGTGAAGAAGTACAAAATCAGTACAAAAGCAGTATGTGGTCCCATGCTGCAAATGTACTCCTATTATACTGATTTTGTGCTTCTATGCAAATTGTGTACTGATTTTTTACTTCTAGTGACACAATTTGAATAATCATGTACTGCATATGTACTCCTCTAACTTCTAAATTTCATTTGAACATTCCATTACTGCATTTGTACTTCTATGATTTAGTCTGCTTAGATTTAGTCAAATGTGGGTCATGTTCACTTCCAGAACTCGGAAAATGTGCAGGTGTGTCTAGATTTTTTACAATATACATTGAATTACTGGCATAATTTCCATGATATTAGATCTATACAAATGTTTTACTACTAATAGCAGCAAAAAAGTACATATCGGATATTAAATTATTCCAGCCTTCTTTTTTTCTCTTGGCATATGTAATTATGTGTAGTTATTTCAATTAAATCGATTTGGCTGAGGAACTGATATTATACGTGGCCTGTAAAATTAATGAAGCATTGATTTTTAGATACTGCAAATGTACTCCGATAGTACTGCAAAAAAGCTTCTTGCTAGCATGCACAGCTAGTATGCTCCTTTTGTACTCCCTGCAAGGGAGTATTTTTGCAGCGTATGGATTTGCATATCGGGAGTATAAATGGAGCATAATTAAAATAATTTGAGCGCTTCAAATGTGCTCCTTTTGTACTGTAAATACGCTGCGAAAATACTGCATTTGTACTGCGAAAATACTGCATTTGTACTTCGAATGCAAATTTTGTGTTAAAAAGTCTCTCAACCATGCAAGTCGTCATTGCGCAATGTACTTCTTTTGTGCTTCTAATATACTCCAATACCATAAATGGGATATACTGATTTTGTACTGTTTCTGTACTGCAAGCGTACTCTTTTTTCCTCTGGGTTGTCTACCAAGGGGTGCCGGAACAGGGGGGGCATGGGGGCAAATTGCCCCTCCTGCGCTTGACCAAGCGGGGGGGGCACGGGTGCCCTTAGATCCTAAAGAAAATTGACCTGAATATGATTTGCCCTTTTTCGTCGGACCGCCCTGCCGCTCGCAATTCCTTCCGGCGCCCCTGTCTACCCATGAATAATGGGCCATGATATAAGAGTGCTTGGATTATATATAGGCCTAATGGTCATATGTTCTGATTCAAACAAGAATGAATTCAAATAAATAAGATGTTCAGTTACTTGGGCAGGTATGTATATATATGTGTCAAACATAATAACATACCTTTCAATGGTTTTTCAGCCATGCTTCAGTAAATCTGGTTCCAATGTTTTGGTTTTTGAGGCATGCAGCATGCAGACTTTGTTCTCCAATCAATATCAGCTAGCTGGGCTAGAGGTCTGGGTCAACTCAAAACAGTTGTTGAACTGCAGCAGCAGCAAAATCATGCCATCAGCAGATCAGCCAGAGATCCAATTGAGTGTGCAAAACTCACTAGGCACCCAGGCAAAGTTTGCCAAAGACTGTCATGCTCTAAATGAGGATAGGGCATTGCTATCTGTGGTTGTTTTGGCCACGCAATATTATGGACAACATACTAGCATGCAGATCTGCATACTGCTACACAAGTTGTACATGGCCTACTTACAGTTGAGAACAGAAGTATTCATACACCTCTGTCATTCCCCACAGCATATGAAACAGCTAGACTCCATAATATAATATAACAGATTCAAAATTGTGTGAAACACAAAACCAAACTGTCAGAACTGTAAGTCAAATTCAAAACATTTGCTTTGTTCACTATCAGAGTCCTAAACTATTCAATGAATTCCTCTCTGACTTGCCAGAATATCTAAATAAGAATGACGGATTAAATGTGGATGAGACATCCTTCACGCACCTGTTATATGCAGATGACATAGTGCTAATATCAGAGTCCCCCAATGGCCTTCAGAATTTATTAAACTCACTTGATCGTTATTGCTCTCTTTGGCGCTTAACTGTTAACACATCAAAAACTAAAATATGGGTTCAAGGCTCCAGAAACATTCCAACTTTTAGGTTCAATGATGTAAATATTGAAATCGTAGACTCCTATAAATATCTTGGACATGTTATAAGTAACAAAAAGAATATCCATTGTAAAATGCCTGAATATGTAACTGTTCAGGCTCAAAAAGCTCTCTTTGCACTGAATGGTGACACCAAATCATCCCTTGGCTACATTCCCCCCAAGCTTGCTCTGAAAATGTTTGATACATAGATTCTACCGATACTTGAATACAATAGTGAGCTATGGCTGCGGACCACACCCTCTAGTGAGCTTGAGAATCTTCACCTGAAATATCTTAGAATAATGCTAGGAGTTAGAACCCAAACCCCCACTTATGCAGTCTATGCTGAGACAGGTAGATACCCTCTTTACGTTAGACAAAGATTATTTAGTATTAAATACTGGAGTAGGTTGGAGTCACTGCAGAGCACAGATATATTAAGTAAGTGTCTAATGATTCAAAAAGAACTCCACAGGAAAAAGCAAAATAACTGGTACAGCAAGATATGTCACATTATGTCTAATTACAACATAACGATAAATGAAAATATGACTTCTGATCAAAGAGTAGCTTCTGCTAAACTGGCAATGTACATGGCAGAACAAGATAAAATACTGTCGGGTATAAATGATAGCTCCCTATATCCTAAATTAAGAACATACAAAGAATTTAAGACTGATTTTAGATTAGAACCTTACTTAACTCAAAACACTAATAAAAAAAAAAAAAAAAAAATTGCTAGGTTCAGGTGTAGTTCCCATAGCCTAAAAATTGAGACTGGCAGACATGAACGCCAAGTAATACCAGCTGAAAGTAGAATCTGTGAAAAATGCACCTCAAATGAAGTTGAAGATGAACTGCACTGTCTCATAACCTGTCAATCCCACAACAGTCAACGTTCCAATCTCTTTCAAGCTGTGGTTAGCATATTGCCCAACTTTAACAATCTTAACCAAAAAGACAAATTTGTAACCATCATGAGATCCAGGGATCCAGTCATCCTAAAAGCCCTTGGCAATTTCCTAAATCAAGTAATCTAAACCGAAAAACTTGCCTAAAGAATATATATATATAAATATTTTTTAAAAACCAACACGTATAAATTAATGAATAATATAGAGAAAATAGCAACTTACACTTTAACGTTAATGCCAAAATACAAAAAAAAACAACTTAGCATTCAATTTTAAAAGATAGAATGAACAAGCACAGCTGAACACACTGAGCCCCAAAGAGATGTCACTTAAGCATTGCAATGTATATTTAATGTATGATCTGTTATATGCAGTATGTTTTCATTAATGTTAAAAATTGTTTGTTCAGTCAATTATTTAGTAAATGTGCCAAATAGTCATAGATATGTTTCTGTACCTTGTAGACATTATTAGTATGTGGTTTTATACTATCAGTATTACCGTATATATTTATATGCTATCACCTATCTCGCAAAGCTGGGACCGTGTAATATTCAACTAATTTCAAAGCTTATTCTCTATAAATAATGTTTCTAACAATTCATCTCATTTTACAAACATTTCATGTGTATTTATCTAAATTAGGGACATGATTAATGAATCTCTAGAATGGACTCTCAAAGACTCCTGAACATTGCCGAATTGCATAAAACATACCATTATTTTAAGTAAACCCATATTCTATACACCAATATTTGTAGTCTGTAGCTGTAGTTCTATTTTCTGCTTCATATATATTGAAAGACACATGTATCACTGTTTGATATCCAGTTGTCAATAAAATCTATATATATATATATATAGTATCTTAGGATATTCTTCAAATGGTCTATCATAAATGAAGGGTCATTAAATAGACCCTGGAGTCAGTCGAGTTAGTTGAAAAAGTCAGTTGAATTTTCAACTAGTCAGTCATATTTGGATCAACTAGTCACTGCTGACTGTGTCTAGCCAAAGTCAATCGGAATTTTTCAACTAAATCTTGACTGAGAAAGCATATTCAAGGAGTTCAAGGATGAAAACCACTTTGATTTAATCATTTCGAAAGTAAACATGGGTTTGACCTGTTTATTGACTTTTTCAAAATACATTTTTAGATAATAATAATTTTGAAAATGTGAATCAAGTTGTTCGTGAATCTTGCCTTTTGCCATATTTTTTGACAATAATTCTTGAACTAGTTGAATTGATCAGTTGAATTCCTGTTTGGTCAGACATGATTCGATTTTGAATTGACTCCTGGGTCTATCATTAGCAGCATAACCTAAGAACCTAGCTTGAAAATTTTCCCATCTGCACTTTGCAACTAGATGACAGTCACCGAATAAATAGTTCACATGCGTGCAGCACACTGGCTTCAGTCTGCATCACATGGAAGTTTTTTGTCACAGTGGTATAAGTGCACAAAAAAGTGCATGATCAAATATCTGTATATAACACATTGTACAAATGCTAGCAACATGCCATTCCAAAGGGGTTAATTGGCTAGTTTTATCATCCTTTTCAATAATTTCATCAGTTTATTGTGAAAATAAAACTGAAGTTGAAGGTTTTGAATAAGTGTATATTCCCAAAAATAAATTCACTGTACATGAAATATGTCATACATCATTACCCCCGCAAAATATGTTATTGCATTAATACATCAGTAATGACATAATAAGTGTATAATAAGTGTATATTCCCAAAAATAAATTCACTGTACATGAAATATGTCATACATCATTACCCCCGCAAAATATGTTATTGCATTAATACATCAGTAATGACAATTAAGTCAAATACATAAAATTAACATCGATTTGGGAACCGAATCAACTAATTACAACATATCACAGACATGAATAAACTGCTCAAAGTTGTTCCCTGTCAATTTCACTGTATGTAGCCGCACCAGACATTTTAAGCCTTATGCGGCGTTCACACAGACACGATTGATTGCCGAGTAAACAGTCACGAGCAAAACATGCAAAATCGCGAATTGTCGTGGTAAATTCGTGGGCTGGCTAGGGGCATTTTCGCGAGGAAAATGCACCAAAAATAGACTCGGGGAGTGCAGATTAACACTCGGTTGATGAGAATAATCACTCGCCGAGTACATGTACGAGCTCTGGGAATGACAGTGAAAACGATCTGGGAGTGAATATTTTTGCTCTGGGAGCATGAAACTGCACTCCCAGAGCAACAATATTCACTCCCAGATAAAAGCAAGACAGCTCCCAGAGTACACAAATTCACTCACCGAGTGACATCCAGGGAGTATAAATAGAAATTCTGCTTCAATCTGATCATTTCTCCAGAGGATTCTGAGCTGTCAACACCATTGAATCACATGTGCACTGAACTTCGATTTCATCCCAGGATCTATCCCGCATACCGGTTTCCAGTGAACCCGCCTCGGGCCTACCCGCCCTGCCACTCCCCGCCTCGGTAAAACCCGCCTCGGCCAAAACTCGCCCCAATAATTGCCGCCCTGCCTCCTACCCGCCCCTATTAGGCTAATTGGTGCAGCAGGCCTATACAGCAATTATTTCCGATGCTGCATTGTCATTAGTTACTAAACAAGTGAACATACAACAGCCTTGCAGATTAGGCCTATGTCAGCAAATTCTGGATTAACACTGAAGATCATTTTATGTAGGCCTATTGAAAATAAATGAATTTATACATTTGAGTTTTGAGTTCCCTTTGTTATTCTTGACCTTGTCTATACCATAGAATTAAAAGGTCAACAAATGGATGCATTTGTTAATCATTGGTACGTTATCTCCATTGAGAAAAAAACATTTATTGTAAGCTATTGTATAAATTAATGTATCTGGGGAAAATAAGTGCATAACCTGAAATAAGTTATGTGGCCGTGGCTTCACTGATTGATTATTTGGAGAGAAAACACAAGTCTGAGCTGCCAAGAGAAAATGAAGTCCTACATGTATATGTATATGTCAGTAAATATATACATGTATAGGCCTAGGCCTCTCAACTATCAGCTGCAACGTGCTTATTATCAAAGAAATTTCCTTCAAGATTTCTTCTTTTTTGCTAAACTTTAAGATAAAAAAGGTCCATGACCTTTTAACAAAGCACAACAAAATGTTGCAGTTTATTACACTTAATTCTGAAAACACGCAATTCTACTTAGAATTGGTAGATTTTATATGTAGGCATTGACCTATCTATCTATCTATCTATCTATCTATCTATCTATCTATCTATCTATCTATCCATCTATCCATGTGTATAGATCTATCTCTCAATCTAACACATGGTTTTAACAACAACCAGGCCTATGAATTACAATGAACAAATATCACTATTGTATTCAAAGGTGTGAACGCATCTTTTAATTGCCATTCATTACCTAATTAAAGAAAATGCGTCAAGTTGATTGCAACAGGAGGCCTATATTTTATGATTTTTGTGCAAAGCGTTTTTATTTTACATAGATTTATATATATGAATATTACTCGTAGGCCTAAATATATTAGCACCTGTTGGACTTCTATTTTTTTTGGTGGTGAGCCTCTGAGGCTCATAGAAATTCACCTTCTACTGACTTTAAATGTCAAATTTTGTCTATTTAAGTTGGTGGAGTTAAATTCTATCAACCAGTTATCAAATCTGAAGTTCTGCAATGTCAAACATCTAGAAACCTGAACAGAACAACACAATACACACAGGCCAGGAGCATTCTGCTTGCTGCAGGGGGGGCTGGGGAGACGGGCGTTGGGGTGACAATTAGACGGGGGCCACGGCTGCAAATGTACCGGACAGGCGGCCGGGGGGCGGGCTGGCCCCTGGGCGAGTTATATTGAGGCGGGTAGTAGCGAGGCGGCTATTCCCAGGGCGGATTGACCGGGTACCCGCATACCTGCACTGGTGCTGCCACTTCTTCTTCTTCTTCTTCTGTGGATTTCCCGCTTCGTCTCATCTGCTACTGTTGCTGCTGCTTCACCTTGTACTGCCTGATCTGCTGCTGAATTTGTCTGATCCACCATGCAGTCTGATGATGCTGCAGTTGATGCCTTCATTTTGGGAGTCTATGCTTCACTTGCTGTTGTGGTGCAGCAGAAAAAAAAGAAGAAGAGGAGGAAGAGAAGGACCTGTTGGGTGCGACCCTGGATTCAGAGAAGATATCTCCATGGACAGTTTGAAGCATTGATGAACGAGCTTCAACTTGAAGATGTGGCTGCCTTCTCCAACTTCACCAGAGTGGATCCAGATTTTTTCCAAGAAATTCTGGAGAGGATTGGGCCCCAAATTGAGAAACAGGACACCAACTGGAGGATGGCATTGGAGCCTGGTTTGAAGCTGGCTGTCACCCTCCGCTATCTGGCTACTGGGAACAGCTACAAGAGTCTCCAATATGGATTTAGAGTTGCCTACAACACCATTTCCCTCTTCGTACCGGAGGTCTGCCAAGCAATCATAGACCGCTATGCAGAGGAAGTGCTACAAATGCCAACAACGCCTGAAAAGTGGAAGGAAATTTCTATGGAATTCCAGACCAGGTGGAACTTGCCCCATTGCGTCGGTGCCTTAGACGGCAAGCATGTCGCAATAAGATGCCCTCCAGGAAGCGGATCAGTCTTCTACAACTACAAGCACTTCTACTCAATTGTGCTGATGGCACTTGTCGACGCAAACTACAGATTTGTCTACATCAATGTAGGAGCAACTGGTGCTGGATCTGATGGTGGTGTGTTTGCGAAGACAGATTTGCGGCGATTGCTTGACGAAGACAACCTAGGACTCCCTGATGCTGAACCATTGCCTGGAGGTGAAAAAAACATCCCATACTTCATAGTGGGAGATGAAGCTTTTCCTCTACGTACGTGGCTGATGAAACCCATTCCTCGAAGAAACTTGAAGGAGGAAGAAAGAATATACAATTACAGACTTTCACGAGCAAGGAGGGTCGTCGAGAATGCATTCGGTCTCTTGGCTTCTAGATTTAGATGTTTGCTATCTACAATGCCACAGTCACCAGAGAGAGTAACCAGAATTGTCATGGCCTGTTGCATTCTTCACAACCTCATCAGAACAAGAAATCTCCGAAATGTGTTGGACATCACAACAGCTGACAGAGAAGATCCTACCACACATGAAGTAATACCTGGGACTTGGAGAAGTGAACCACAACTACCTGACCTGGGGTCTACACCACTGAGAGGCAACACTGCAAGCAAGGCAGCAAAGGCAGTGAGGAATTACTTGGTGGGCTATGTCAACAGTCCAGCAGGAGATGTTCCCTGGCAACAAGATATGATCTAAAATATCCCCTTTCACCAGCAGCTTGTCAAAAAAAAAAAAACTAGGCCCTTTTAAGGGCCACCAATTCCTCCCAAAAGGGTATGCCACGCACACATCTTACGTTGAGCCCCCTCCCTCAAAATAGAAATAAAAAATGACCCCAAACATTTAAGTTGACAGAACCAAAAAAGCAAGTCAACCTTGTGTTTAAAGATGCCAAAAAAGAAGAAAAAATAACCTGAACCTCCCTCTGTTAAAATTAAAATTAAAAAATATAATTTAGAGAAACTTTACCTTTTTAGAAGAAAGACTCACAATGTCAAATTATATCTTGATAGATAGGAAGATTGCTGCATATGGTAGTGTTGCCAATTTTATGAAAATGTACTGTAACATCATGTGTTTTACTTTTTATTTAAGAAATTTACACCCAAAGGAGGGGGTAGCAACCAGCCCAAAACCCAAGTGCGACGATGGTTACTCAAATTGATGTATCTGGTGCTCCAGAGGCGCCAGCATCAGCAAGATACATTAAAATATTTAAAAAATTCCCTAGGTGTCACTGTCCTGTGAAATGATTAAAGCCCCCCCTGGTGTGATGTGAATAGCCAAATTATGTATCACAATTAATCAAACAGCATTTTAATACCAGTCAGTCCAGACATTGGAGTGATATTAAAGAAATGGATCAACAGATTCATGGCGAGATAGGGAGATAGATTAAATTTAGTAAAGAAATACTGGTGGATATTTTAATATAGGCCTAATTATTATTTGGCAAACTTGTGTGCAATATCAGTTACATCCACAAATTCATCTTGAAATGAGGAATGTCATTCAGCATAACTTTTTATTTAATTTACATAGGCTTATGAGATGTTACAAGTACTGAATAGTCTGATGGCTAACAACAGTGTGCTATACAGTAGGGGCCAGTGATGGAAATGGAAATTTTTTGTAGAGGGACCTCTTAGCTGTCGTGGCAGTGTCGCACCATTCCAATTTTTAAAAGGGAAAAAATTCCAACCACCAGAGTATAATTTTGTCTAATAGTTTCTGGAAAACTGAAAAAATGAACATTAAATTATATTTTCACACCACTGATCATTGGAGGAGCTTTAGCAGGGAAGAGCTTCCCCAGATTTCTGATAAAGGGAGCTGGGATGTTTGCCACAATTGGGGCTGCACACAGTTAATTGCAAATTAAATTTGCCAAATTTATTGTTCATCCAGGCCTGGATTATCCATTTGGCTGAGTAGGCTACAACCCAGGGTCTCACACCTCAGGGGGCCTCACATTTGGCAAAAAAAAAGAAAGATAAAATTTGCCTAAATATGAGAATTTTTTGTCAAAAATATATTTAGAAAAATCAAGAGGATAAGTTTGGATCAAATGCATATTAAGGGCCTCAAATTGCCCCAAATTTATAATGTCCGATCGTGTAGCCTAGAAATCGTATAATTAAACAAGCAGAAACGTAGCAGAAAAATCATAAAAATTTTGTAAGATAATCTTGGAAATTTAATGATTTTCCCAAATTTATTACTATTACCTCGCACAGAAATATGGAAATAACCAAAGATATTTCAGAAATAATCCTAAATATTTCTGCAACAGTCTTACACATTTTACCTAAGAATTTCTGCAATTATCTTGTGCAAATTAGTACGATTACTGCTGAAATTTATGCCATAATGATAATTTACGATTACTTTAAAAAAATTATTCAATTATTGTATACATTTCCACGACTATTGCTGAAATCTCTTTGACTGGCTCAGAAATATTGGTGCAATTTAATGGATGAAAATGTGCTATTATCTTGGAATATTTAATTGCTATTTTAATTTTTTTGTTTTTTTTGTGCATATTTTTCACAATTATTGCTGACCTTTTCATGATTATTGCAAATATTTTTTTAATCAGGCCCTTTGTTTATCAAGACATCATTACAAATTTATCGTTCATCGAGGTATCATGTACTGTGTAAATTTATTGCAGAAAGAGCAACATATAAATTTCAGTATTTTTGGCAAAAAATCATTTACATGAAATTCCCTAATTGTCTTGTCTATAAATTTATTGCAGGATTTATTGTCATCATAATATTGCACTTATTTATTGCATCTTACACTATCATAGCACAGCCCCAGATACAAAATACAAAATTATGTGTATTAGTTTCATGCCAGGTCAAGTTAATTTATTATCAAAAAGTCCTCATTTACATTTTTAGTCAATATCATAGCAATATTAGAGATAAGATCATAGGATAGGAATCATAGGTTTAAGAGCTTTTAAGTGCCCTTCCCCGTAACCCCTATAATAATATAAATAAATAATGTAATAATAAATAAATAAATGTAGTAACCTTGATAAAACCCATTCCTTGTTGTATAACATTGAATTTTGTTTTTACCTTGTTGTATTGCCAGTGATCCATAGCCCTGTCGAATAAAAGTTTATATATATATATCTCATGTATAATTTATTTATTTATTATATGTATTTGAATGTTACCCATTTAACAATCAGAATCTGATGATTCTGCACTCAAACAAATAAGAAAACAAAAAAAAAATTCACACAATATTCTTGTAATCATCTAACATTACACCAGGGGGGGCTTTAATCTCACAAAAATGAGGATGACACCTAGTGGGTCTTCCTAATCTAATAGTTTATCCAGCTATTGCTGACACCTGTGGAGCTATCAGCACACTGCTATCTATCTACTATTATCTATCTGTGACATAATCTGTCTTTCTATTGATATCTGTCTAGCTGACTACTGTCTGTCTTATCAGTTATGAAGCCTTAATCAAATTAATTATGAATTTTACTCATTCATAATCAATTATGAAGCCTTAATCAATTTAATTATCAATTTTACTCATTCATAATCAACAATAAAGTTAAATTTGGGGAAGGCCTTAATAATATTTAAAGTTCAATTTTATATTTGAAGGAGGATGGACCGGACTTTTTTTTTTGGGAGGAATTTTTTTTTTTTGAGGACTTTTTTTTTGTTTTGGAGGACTTTTTTTTTTAGGCAGTCAACATAAGATTTGCTCTGTTTGATTTAGTCAACATAAAATGAAACATTTGGCTTGCCCTCTTGGGAGGATTTGGTGGTCCTTAAAAGGACCGAGAGTTTAATGTTGGTCGACCTGATGGCCAAGGAGTTCACTCTTTCACTGGAGACTGTGTAGCGGAGCCCAAGTATTGGGACAGCCCACTTGATGACAATGGTGTGAATGGACGAATCGATGACGTTTCAGCTGAAGTGACAGGCATAGCCTGCTGCTGCCCATATGATGGCAAAGGAGTCTGCCATGTGTCATTGGCTGGCGACTGGAAATTCATGTGTGAAGTCGGGAATCCATGATTGAACAGTTGACTCTGGAATGATGGACCCTGGAAGGACGATGAAGCCATCGGATGAAATTGCTGCGACATCAGGAATTGCTGCTGCTGTTGCTGCTGTTGCTGCTGTTGTTGCTGTTGTTGCTGCTCTTGCTGTTGTTGCTGCTGCTGTTGCCTCTGGTGGTGTTCAATAGCATCATAGAGTTTTGCTGTCATCTGCCGGATGATGGGCACCCTCAGCCGGTGTGGAAGTTCAAGGCCTTCTTGGAAGAGAAGTGTGCAAGCTGTCTTCCACTTTTCGTCATCAGCCGAGTACGTCTTGAGCAGTGGATGGGCAGATGATGATTGCTCTCTTGTGGAAGTGAATCTGCGAACTTCCTCAAGGATGTCTTTTACGCCGACATCTTCTTCTGCGGCCTTCCTCTTCTTTCTGCTGACGCCTTCTGAAGTGCTCGGCTCCTGTGGATCTTCCAGAAGTGTCTGATCCTCTGTAGAATCCAAGATGACATCATCTTCAGCCTTTCTCGAACTTCTGGAAGTGGTACTCTTTTTTGTTAACACAACTTCCTCGCCACCCTTGTGATTGACGTGGTCCTTGAGAAAAGAAAAGTTGGTGACGATCCATTCCTCTCTCGCTGTCAGGATCTTCCTCGCTGTTCCTGAAGCTGGAGGTTTCGTAATTCTGCCGTACTGGGTCCTCATCGAGGTTCTCCAAGTGAAGAGGTCCAGTGGCGTCTTCCCCATTGCCCGCGCCTTCTTCTCGTCTAATGCATTCTTGAATCCTGTGTTGCGGAAGTTCTTGGTGTTTTTATTGTAGAAGATGGGATTTTCCCGGTACCAAATCACCAGGTCTTCCTCATCTTCTTCCGTGATGTTCATCCTGTCCTTCGACGTCTTTGTCTTCCTTGGAACCCTCGACTTCTTGGGACGACTTGACGCTGAAGAGTCTTGGTCATGATGACTTGACATGGATGAACCGGAGTCATATTCCTCGTCAGATGTAGCCTGTCTTGTCTTCGACTGATCAAGTGTGTCGCCATTGGACTTCTCTTGTGTAGGAGAAGGCGGAGGAGTAGGAGACTTGGCATCTTCTTCGTCGCTGGACACCACACGCACAGACACAGGAGAATGATCCAGGTTCAGCGGTGGAGAGTTGGAAGTCATCGGAGTTGAAGACCTGACAACAGTAGCAGGAGGATGAGGAGCCAAAACAGCAGAAGAACTTGAAGAAGTCGGAGCAGGAGGTGCAACAACAGGAACAGGCAGTCTTGGAGCAGGCAGTCGAGCAAACCCGAGAGGAGCAGGAGTCGGAAGAGGAGCAGGAGTCGGAGGACGAGCCAGGAGTGCAGGAAGTCTTGGAGCAAGTTCAGTGCCAGGAGTCGGAGGACGAGCCAGGAGAGCAGGAGGAGGCCTTGCAGCAGGAGATGGAGCAGCAGAAAATCTTGGAGCAGGACTTGGTGCAGCCAGAGACATCAGCGGCATATCATAGAGTGCAGAGGCAGGAGAGGCAGCAGAGGCAGCAGAGGCAGCAGATGCAGATGATGAGGCAGGAGTTTCTTCCAAATGCAGGATCACAAATGGTGACATCGGTTGCTGTGGTGCTGGGCTCTGGACAGCAGAGGAGCCAGGGGTGTTCAGAGACAGATCAGCCTTTGAGGTGCCCTTTCTTGTCCTCTTGGTCTTGGATGGCGTCTTGGATGGCATCTTCACAGATCAGCAAGTAAGCAAGCAATCAATCAAAAAAGTCAGTGTGACAGCTTTGACAGCTCGAAGCCCGAATGAACACAGAACACTGGCACAGGCCCTATTTATGCAGCAGGCGCGGACGCGCAGATCGATTTACGCGCAGAACGATCGCCGACGAATTCGCGAACTCGCAAGAGCATTGATTTATAATCGCAGAGCATGCAAATTTCGCTCGCAGAGCAACAAAACGTTGCTCCCCGAACGAATCTGTTGCCAACTATCAACAAACTGTCGTGCCACCCCATAATAGCACTCGCCGTGTGCAAAAATCTACTCTGCGGGCCTGAAATTCGGGTCGCGGAGCAGACGAAACACTCGCGAAAATGGAAGCAGAAATTTCAGAACTCGCAGAAGATTTTGAACATTTCGAAATAATCGCAACATGGCACGAGCTTGGCTACCACTCGTACGACGCCCGTTTACATCGCAGATAACTCGGAGATAAGGTAAGATCACTCGTACGAAGGTGTCCGAGCAGGTGGACTTTGTCAAATTCTGTTACTCGCAACATCGTCTGCGAGTCAAATCGGCTCTGTGTGAACGGCCCATTACTGGACTGGGCTGTTCAAACTAAACAATCTCCCAGGACGATTGTGACGTCACAAGCTGTTGTTTAGGGACATAAATGGTCCCTCAGGCAGCTAGCTAGGGATGCCATAAAATTTAATGTCCTACAGTCCAGTAAGGGTTAAGAACAGGTATACAATTGAATAAACCATAATTACTTTAGACCGTAAAAGCATACAACTAAGAATATTGTAAATCAAAGCAATTTATGTCAATATTTAGACAATATTATTAAGGGAACACTATTAAATGTAGCCAAATCACTGCAAGTTTTCGAGTAATTAGACCCAAAAAATATCATATGTGTATATCTATAACAGTAAATCCTATGGACGCAAGCACAAAACAAAAATAATATGGTACAAAATGTGAGGAAGTACTGAAAAAATCGTATGTAACAAATATATATATACAGTCAGACCAAGAATTATTCAGACGCTTGCTGTTTTGTTATTATTTTAAGGAATTACCAAGTAAACCAATGAAACATCCAATTGAAAACATCCTTGGCATCACATGTAAACTGCACAAAACAAATTTATTGCGAATTGGCAAGAAATGTGGTGAAAAGAGCTACTTTTGTTAACTCCATGAACCAAAAATTATTCAGACGCTTTAACAGAGTTGTAGAAAGTGAACAATTTACTATCACTTGCTAGTATTTATGTCAAAATAACGTTCATAAACTACCTAGGGACCATGATGACTACATAGACTGAGAGGTGTGACCATCAATTGGGAAATTAGGATAAATACTGGAGATAAACAGTATGTCCAGTTTATCACACTTTCATGCACTCTTTAACCTCAAACGTGCCTTGTATTGATTCAAATTGCTTTAGTTTACCTTAGAATTGTATTCTTAAAACTTTGAGTCACAATATGAAGCATTGGAGGCTGCATACTAAGTTCAGTGCAATTTTGTATTTATTTGTCCAATTTTACCAAAACAAAAAAAAGTCCATGTGGCACCAAAACCTAACAAATTTTCGGAAAGCAAGATTCATTATCTATTTCAAGCTATATTCCATGCATGGTCCGAACAGCAACTCAATTGGGCACTTTTAACTTCATCTGGGAAGGGGGCAAAAATGTGGTTCTTCGGCCTCAATGCTTTTCCAATGGAGATTGCTCCATAAAAGCACACTATAGTTGTAATATGGCACACCACTTGTAAACAACTGGCGTAAATGGGCTATCCTGTATACGCAACAGAGTTAACAATCCTAGGAAGGCCATGCAACTTTATTATAAGTGATTTAATGGATTGCAGTGGGTCAATGGGCAAGGATTCAGAGAGCGGTTGGAGCCAAAAACAAAACGAAAATACCAAAGTGCATAAAATTTTTCAAGTAAGCCTGTATTTCAATTTTACTTAGATAGAACAGTTAACAATTGTCACTTTATGATATTCTGAAATATTTCCAATTGATATCTGACAGATTTCAGCCCATTAGTGAAGAAAATGTGATAAACTGAATCTGATGTTTATCTCACGTATTCATCCAAATTTTCTTAACTGATGATCACACCTGTCATCCAATGTGGCCACAATGATCCCACGGTAGTTTATTAGCAATATTTGGGATAAATATTGGTAAATAGTTCAATTTCTACAACTTTGTAAAAGTGTCTGAATAATTTCTGGTTCCTGAAATTGACAAATTAGCTAATTTCATCCGATTTTGAATCAGTTTGCAATAAATTTGTTTTGGACAGGTTACACTTAATACCAAAGATGATTTTGACTGCATGTTTCACAACTTACTTTGTAATTCCTTCAAAATAATAACAAAACAGCAAGCGTCTGAATAATTCTTGGTCTGACTGTATATATGAAATTGACAACATGATGTAGGCCGTCTTTAATGGAGATATATTTCACTGGAGCAAATTATATTTTTGGAAAATGAAAATATAATAATGATTAAATCTTGGCTGATATGCTTATACATGTACTTCTGCAAGAATGAATTGAAAAAGTTGTGTCACATTTGAGAAAATTGTATCATATAAATATTATGTAAAGCAGAAAATATCACAATGTAAATTATCTAATAATCAAAAGATTATTTTTATGCCTTTTCTATGTAAAATAGTGAAAATAAATTTCCCATCTTATTACCTTACCAAATATATAACAACTTTGTAATCAAGATAAACACAAATATGCATAATATATTCATGTATAGCTTTTGTATACATATTTCTAGTCTTCAGCTGTCAGGCTTACACTTCTGCTTGGAGGATTCCGTTTTGGAATGTCTCGGATGTTTGGAAGAATTTCGACGAATACGTATCCTTCTTCTTGGAAGGTTTTCTTCATGTCATCCTAAAAATAGAATAGAAGAAAGGTAACCAAGATAAGAGTGGCTGTAAAACTTTTCATAGAGACTATTTGAGAGTAAATAAAAGGACCACATAGGAAATAAGAATAATATTTATTGTGTAATCCTACTGTTTTATTATGTGCTATGAATTAAATCAAATCTAAATGTTTGTAGACTAGTTATCACAATTATGTTATTTAAATAAGACAAAAATTTAGCAAGTGTACTTTGATTATCAAAACAGTTCAAGATTTTTAAACAATTTTAAGCCAGACATAGTTGATATTAAGCTTCTCGATCTTCTCAAAGCACTTGGGGTCGGTCGGTTGGACAAAAAAAAGGTGTACAGCACAATCTCAATTTTATACCACGTCAATTTACTAAAAATTGTCAGTAAACTAAATTTTTTTTCATAGGAAGATCAGAGAAACTATAAACAAGTGTGCCTGGCCTTATTAGGCTTATTGTAAATATACAGACCAGTTGTTTGGGGTCCAGACAGAGGCCAACCACAGCTCCGCCGCTTCCTGGAAATTTTGCTGCCGAGCCAAATTGACGTCCTATTTCGATCATTCGCAGGTTCTTTTCCCCTAAGACTGCATCACCATACACAGACCTACAATAGTAATAAATCAAAGATGTCCAGTGTATTTTCAGGGGACCCTTGTAATAACATATAAATATCTCACTTTTTATGAAATGAATTTTACCTTCAGGAGATGCAGGTAAAATTCATATCATGCATGAATCAGGAGATCGAGAATCTTACTTTTTGTTCAGATAAATGTGTGGAAATAAATATTTAAGAAACAACTTTATGAATTACCTTCTCAAGTCAAAATTAGCGTTCATCAGTTTGACTAACTCCGGCCAATCCTCAGCTTCAATTGCCGATCTGGAAAAATGTTTAATTACATAAATAATCAAATAAAAAAAGGACAACTGTTTTGTATGAATTTCACACTGATTCATCAAATCATAATAGAATATTCTCCATAATATGATTATTATCTGCAAACATTTTACCTTGCTTCGACAGTCATTTCTGCAAATTTTTGCATCGCCCCAACAATTTTCTCTTCCCCTATTAAAAAACAAAAGACAAGGGAACTTGAGTAAAAATAAATAAATTAGTACCAGTTCAGCAGCTTGATAACTTGTTTAGTAAACAGGAGCCAGCTGGGTAGATTGCTAATTACCTGGAGCCAGCAGGATAACTGTGATAGGACATTTTCCCAAAACTGGCAAAATGGAGATCAAGACTGTGATAGGACATTTTTCGAACGTAATTGTGTGAATGTTTATGACTGTGATGAGACACTTTCTGAAAATAATTGGCACCATCTTGAGCAGCTCAGATGCAATCATGCAACAAATCTTATCTTTGGCTTCTTAAATATAAACAGTGTGCGCAACAAATACCCATGTCTTACTGAAATTTTTTCCAAAGGTCTGGTTGATTGTTTCAGCGTCATCGAAAGTAAGATTGATGACACCTTCCCTGACGCTCAATTCACACCCAGTGGTTTTTCTCTTGCTCGTCAAGATTGCAGTGACACCAGCGGAGGCATCATGACCTTTATAAGATCGGACATTCCCCATACCCGAAGGTCTGATATAGAAATAAACAATGATGCCATTCAAAGCCTATGTATTGAGTTAGTCATAAACAAGGAAAAGTGGATTATTAATACAGTTTACAGATTACCCAATGCAAATGTCAAATTATTCTGGGAAAACATGAATATTATGGCAGATAACATGCTTGCAAATTCCAGCACTGTCATTATTATGGGCGATGTGAATGTGAATGCACTGTCGGAGTCGAAGGCTAAGCAGATTAAGGACTTCACGGATAACTTTTCTCTGTCACAGGTCGTCAAGATGCCCACCTGTACTAAAGGCATCCCAAGTTTAATAGATCATTTCTATACCAATCGACCCAAACGTCTATCTGCTGTTATAAACTTTGATTGTGGTTTGAGTGATCACCATAACGTCATAGCGGTTTCAACGAGGATTACGTGTCCAAGAAGACCCCCTGTCGTTAAATATTATCGAAGTTTTAAAAAGTTTAACGAGAAAGCCTTTTGTGATGAACTTGGTATGGTACCCTTCCATGTGACAGATGTGTTCACTGATACTGACGACGCTCACTGGGCTTTCGACTGCCTTCTGAAGGATGTTGTTAATCATCATGCACCCCTAAAGAAGAAAATTATAAAGCATACCAATGCACCCTTTATGAACAGTGCATTAAGAAAATCTATGTACCAAAAGAGGGTTGCTCATAATAAAGCTCGTCGTGATCCACACAACTCCAGGAAGTGGGAGGTCTTCAGGGCTAAAAGAAACGCTTTTGTTGCTCTAAAAAGGGAGTCAATGAAAAAGTACTTTAAGGAACGCTGTGCAGACGGCCCTCAGTCTAAGACTCTGTGGTCCATCCTTCGTCCGTACTTTTCCAACAAGAACACAGCCAACGAGTGTCTTGCTTTACGTGAAGACAATGCTATAACAACCGACCCCCTCTCCATTTCGAACATCTTTGGTGAACATTTTGGCAAAATTACCGATAACATCGGCATGAGTGAAAACTTTGACGACGGAAGTGATATAAATAGCAAAATTTCTGTGTATGATAACCATCCAAGTGTCTCGGTGATTCGAAGGAATAACAATGATAGATCTTTTGCCTTAAAGACTGTATCCCATGCTGACGTCGCCAAGACGCTACGAAACATCAATCCCAAAAAGGCTACTGGATTCGACCAGTTCCCCCCCAAACTTCTGAAGATTGCCGCCCCTGTGTTAACTGGTCCCGTTGCAGCTCTGTTTAATAGAATTATTAAGACAAAAACTTTCCCTAGCAACCTGAAAAAAGCAGAAATCTCACCTATTTTTAAAAGCAAGGATAAATATGATAAACATAACTTTAGACCGATAAGTATTTTGCCTTCGCTGTCGATAATCATTGAAAAATTAATTAATTTACAAATTCAAAACTTTTCTGACGAGATTCTTCATGTTAATATATCAGCTTACAGGAAATCTTATAACACACAGTGTGTAGCAATCAGAGCTATTGAGGACTGGAAATCAAGTCTCGACCAAGGTCATTATGCTGCTGCTATCAGTACCGATCTTAGCAAAGCATTCGATGTGCTGCCCCACGGGCTACTACTCGCTAAGTTGCAAGCATATGGTTTTGATGTAAATTCCCTTGAACTTTTGTGTGACTACTTGAAGAACAGACAACAACGTGTGAAAATCAATGACTCGAGAAGCCGCTGGCATACTATCAAGAAAGGCGTTCCTCAAGGGTCGGTCCTTGGGCCGACTCTTTTCAATTTATTTGTTAATGACATTTTTAGTATCGTTGATAAATGCAATCTGTACAATTACGCAGACGACAATGTGATTTCTTTTGCGTCAACTGATTTAAATTATTTGAAAGAAACTTTAGAATCTGATGTCAGAAATATTTTATACTGGTTCAATGACAATGGCCTTAAGGCCAACCCAGAAAAATTCCAATTAATTTCATTTGGTAATACTTTAACGTCAATTCAAGCTGGTATGACAGAATTATGCAGCCAGAATACAATTAAGTATTTGGGTATTCATGTTGACTCTAATCTTACCTTTAAAGATCATATTCAAAAATTGTGTGCTAAGGCTGGTAAGCAGGTAAACGCATTAATGCGCCTCAGTAATATTCTCGATTACGATACCAAATTTTTATTATATAAAGCTTTTATAAGTGCAAATTTTGACTACTGCCCTGTTATTTGGTCATTAAGTTATAAGAATGATTTGTCAAAAATAAGTAAACTTCAGACCAGGGCCTTAAGATTTGTGTTGTACGATTTTGATCTGAGTGCCAAGGATCTTCTTATTAAGTGTAAAACTCCTAGTGTTACATCTCTATGTGTAACTAAAATAGCAATTGAGATGTTTAAAATTGTTAATCGTATTTCTCCAGATTATTTATGTCAGTTATTTAATTTCTCTGGTAATAATTACTCTTTGAGGAGCAACAGTACATTGCAATTAAAACTGCCAAATAGTACTAGGTATGGCAAACTTAGCTTATCATACATTGGGGTAAAATTATGGAACCAATTGTCGAAAGACTTAAAGGAAGCTGGTAGTTTAAGTGATTTTAAAAATCTAATAAAAAACTGGGATTCACCAGAAAATGTATGGTTTTACGTAAACAGTTTTTAATGTAATTTTAATGTCATTATTATTTTACTGTACATACTCTGTATATTTGTACATACTTTTATTTATTTTATCTGTAATTTCAGTCACATAATAGCCCTGGCTACTGTTTATTGTTTTTACCCCGTGACTTTAAATAAAAATTTGTTATTGTTATTGTTATTGTTATTGTTAGTATAAACCAAGAAGACTTTTCAACAGAAGAATTAAATTGTGCTTACCTTTAGTCCATCTTAAGAAAACGTCGCTGTGGATCTTTCCTGAGTCGCTCGGATCAAACAAGTAAGCCAACCAGAAGTGTGGCAATTTCTGAACATTAATGTACTCATAATTTCCTGTGCAAACGAAATGAAAGAGCAATTACTAAAAAAAGAAAGTTAAAACGGTACATAATTAATATTAGACTTAGGATATGTATATATATTATATATGACACCCAGGGTCAGGGCAACTTAAACAAGAAGGACCCAAGAATTGAGAATTTTAAGAATTGACCAGATTTTTCGTGGCAGAATTTTAATTATTTAGCATAACCAATTATAACGCACCATGGCCTTGGAAATCAAACAATTTCTTGTCAAAATCCATGTACACCAGCCCTTCAAAAACCTGAAAAAAAAAGACGCGAACAGATAAATAATTAAAATAAAGTATCTTGCAATTTTAGCTTGCAATGGTCAGAACTTGTCATGTCACTTGTAAGTAGGGGAAGCTTGGGAGAGTTGGGCCGCAGGGAGGGTTGGGCCACCCTGATTTTTGAGGAAACTAAACATTTTTTGAGAAAGCTGCAGCCACCAAATTTTTATAAAAATAAAAATCTTTCAATGGATACATGTAAGATTTCTGGCTAATTTGCTTGTCACAATCTTTAGAGAGAAGAAAATTCAAATTTGGAAGAAAAACAGAAAAACTGAGCCATATTACGAGTTTTTAATTGTCTATGGCATGCTTGGTAGGCTTGACTATTCAGTTGTTATTAATATATAAAAATTTAAGAAAATTATCAGACAACCGGTTTTGTCATAATTGGGATTTAGAGAAAAATGGTGGAATGGGGGAGAGTTGGGACAGTGCCAATACTCTACCCACATGTGTTGCATTTACCCAGATTTATTTTTATTAAGACAGAAGAACTTGTCTAGAGCAATTTTCAACAGAGATTGAATATTTTTAGGCCTTAATAATTATTCATGGTCAAATAAAATTAGAAATCAGGAAATCTAGATGGGGAGAGTTGGGCCATCAGGCCGAGGCTTAAGTCTGATAGCAAACTAGAGTTGCAAGAGGCCTCAATTCAGGATTAATGACGTCTATGACCACCACACTACAGCTTAAAAATATTATGGCCTCACGTGCAGCTTTACCGAACCTGATATACTGCAATGGCCCAAGTCTCCTCCCTGATGGCCCAAGTCTCCCACTCAATGGGGAGAGTTGGGCCAAATTTTTTCCAATTTTCATTGGACTGTAGCTCATATGTTTTTGGGCAAATATTAATGCAAACCTAAAGATATTTTTCTGAAATATTTCAAGATACAATACATGCATTAAGCATGTTTATATTATCATTACTGTTAGCAGGAGGTGCAAGAATGTAAAAAGTGGCCCAACTCTCCCAAGCTTCCCCCTGACCTATGTTGTGATTAAATTTTGCATTTATGAAACAATGTCATGTAGTTGGGAGTATGTACACATCATATGCAAGGCCTGAAGAAACTGAAGAACTTATGAATTAATGCATAGGCCTAAATGTTGACTCCTAACATTGAAGAAAATGTAGCTAGCAAGTTACAGAAATGGTGGGATTGAATTTTCTGCGCATGGCATAAAGTCAGTTAGCGGTCACGTATGAACTGATCTGTACAATATCGATGGTACACAAGCTTGTTACGATGATTGGTTCAATGATTGGTGACTACCAATTTTGAAGTGAAAGAAAGTTGCCACAAAAGCTACCGTATGACAAACAAAATCAATCTTTGGTTACCTGTATCACACGGTCTTGCAGTCCAGCTTGAATAAACAGCTCATTCTTCTCAACATTGAGAATAAACTCCGGCATCATATTTTTAGGCATATCCTGCAAAAAAAATTTAGTGTCAAAATCATTATGATTCATACTAGTACTACATTTCTGTATAATTAAGGTTATTCAATTCATAGCAATAACAATTCCTTCTATTTCTAAATTCATTGGGACAGAAATTTTGCATTGTTTGTACATTCCATAAAAATCAACAAAATGAGATAGGAAGTTCTGGGAATAATAATTTGATCAGAACTAAGTCTGAGGTGGCACTGCAGTGCACTTTTGTGACGTCACAGCCCATTGTGTGTCAGATTGGCGGCATTACAAATGTCAACATTTTGCGAAATTGGACTGCAATATTCACAAATTGGCAAATATCATACAAAAACGGCACAAAAACATTGTGAAAATGGGATATTCATATTACAACACAGCTAAGCTACACATAATTATGTACAGTATCAGACGAAAGTTTAGACCGCGTCAATCTTTTGTCAATATAAGGGAAAATAGGTGCTCAGCGAAAGAACTTCTGCATGGATTCTCTTGTCTATGTATCAGAGAAGTTCTACAATAGAGAAAACTTAAACTATTTTTATCACTTACTTGAACATGTGTGATAAACAAAAATTTCAGGTGGCCTAAACTTACGTCTGATGCTACTTACATCCAAAAAGGCCTTAAGAATTTGTACATTAGAGGAAAGGTGGGTAAATTATCCAATGTTATTTTAGACAAGATATTCAATCATGTTTCATGTGATTTAAAGGCAATGAGTCCTGACACAGGAAAAAACATATTTTTAAATATTTTTATTAAAATTTGAACTGAAGGGGTAATAATGGTGATTCAATGAGCCAAAATTGTTAATAAATGAAAGGTAAACTAAAACGCACATAGAAAATATATGTCTGACACATTTTTATCCTTCTAATGGAGTATGACTACACTTGACACCCAGCCATAGTGCAAAAATGGTGTTTTTCCCTAGGTTTTGTCTGACAGCCACCCATTTGAAGTATCATAAAACAATGACTGAGGTGTTTACATTGACATGAGCATGTGTCCTGATAAAATCAAAAAACTTTTGTTCTTTTTCCACGGTATAGACAAAATTACAGACGCTACTCGGGATGGCGTATTGAAACGCAATGTTAACGAATGGGCCAGATTTATGCCTTCCATAAAAGTGGATGTAGTTTCATTGTAAGTAAAGCGAACAAACAAAAGTTGTTTGATTTTATCAGGACACATGCTCATGTCAATGTAAACACCTCGGTCATTGTTTTATGATACTTCAAATGAGTGGCTGTCAGACAAAACCTAGTGAAAAACACCATTTTTGCACTATGGCTGGGTGTCAAGCGTAGTCATACTCCATTAGAAGGATAAAAATGTGTCAAACATATATTTTCTATGTGCATTTCAGTTGACCTTTCATTTATTAACAATTTTGGCTCATTTAATCTCCATTATTACCCCTTATGTTGAAATAAAAAAAAATAAAAAATTAAAAATATGTTTTTTCCTGTGTCAGGACTCATTGCCTTTAAATCACATGAAACATGATTGAATATCTTGTCTAAAATAACATTGGATAATTTACCCACCTTTCCTCTGATGTACAATGCCATTAAAGGCCTTTTTGGATGTAAGTAGCATCAGACGTAAGTTTAGACCACCTGAAATTTTTGTTTATCACACATATTCAAGTAAGTGATAAAAATAGTTGAATTTTTCCCTATTGTAGAACTTCTCTGATACATAGGCAAGAGAATCCATGCAGAAGTTCTTTCACTGAGCACCTATTTTCCCTTATATTGACAAAAGATTGATGCGGTCTAAACTTTCGTCTGATACTGTAGGTGTATTTCTTCTGTAGGACTTTGGTTGCTGAGATATCTTGCCAAACGTCTGTCCTCTGCTTGACGTGACAAACTATAGTAAGCAATTTTATAACAAATCTTTTGAAAGTGAAGTACCATTTCTGTCAAGTTGAAGAAGGTTGTGAGGCACTTCAAAGTTGCAGTAACAATCGCACTGCTTCCCGCTAAACCCTGTAAAAAAAACAAAACAAAAGGAAAAATTAAATGCCAGTGAAATTCAAGTCGAAAGGAGAGGAAAGGAAACAACCTTAAATTGAAATTGGATGGAGGGAAAGCAATACCATCAGATAACCACCCATCCCCCTCCAAAATCGAAACTGCATAGAAATCAGGAAATCAGTGAGGGAAATGGAAACTTTTCATAAGGGGAGCTTATAGCTGGTGCGCCAGCAGGCAGGGGCGTAACTTCCAGTAAAATGTGGGGGGGGGTACACGGCAGTCATGCAGTCGGAATTGGCCAATAGATCCGCAAATAACGAAGTCAGTCAAACCTTCTTACATTCTTGAATTCTGAACTTTTATATGGACTGTTAGCCTGCTGAAGCAGATGGTTGGGGGACATGTCTCTTAGAACAGCGCCCTACCAAATCGAGCCCTAGAGTCATTAGAGCAACAGTGACAACATGTTTTGATATCACACAAAAAGTTGGGGGGAACATTTCATATTATGTCCCCCAGGGTCAAAAATGTGGTGGGGGACATGTCCCCCTGTCCCACACCAAATTACGCCCATGCCAGCAAGGCGTCTGTAATGATATCCACGAGGTGGCGAGTAAATCGGGAGATTTAGATTGTGCGCCCTCTGTAGTTATTATTATTATATTCTGGAATTTGATGCATGTGAAACTTTGGATGTTGGATTAAAGAATTGAATGTTATCAAGCGTATCTGGATTTATTCATGGAATAATCTTACATGGTGGCAGCGGAAACCTTTGTGGACATTTTGACACCAGCAGTGCTTAGTAGCTGGCTGGATTTTTGAAGGTAGAAACTTTGGAACAACCGATTGTTGACTTGACTTTTTCGCGCCACTTGATCACAGTGGGCGATAACCCGAACTTTGAGGCTCGTAATACCACGTGTCTGATTGCTGACAGTCGAATTGGATATACATTTTGTGACAAGTGACATTTCACTGCAGTGCAGTGTGATTCCTTGACAGTGCTGGATTCGTGGTTTGTGACTTATGTTTCCCTTGATATTGTGGTAACACATGTTGACTTTGGATACTTTGACGTTTTGTCATTTTGCTTGTGTGTTCGGACTCCTTGGGATTGTGCTGAGTCAGTTGGTCATCATCATGACGGACGGTCTGAAATGCCCAGAAATGAAGTGGGGTACAGGTGATGACCACAGTGCTCTATTGGATTACCAGGCTCGATTAAATCGGTGGTTTACCATAAAAAAGGTGAAAAAGGAGGAACAGCAGGACTACATCATCTTCCAAGCAGGGGATAAAGGAGAAGCCCTCTCAAAAACATGGGAATTAACCGAGGACGATTTGAAGGACCCCACAAAGATCTGGGACGTTATGACCCAGTCAGTGGGTGCGGCGGATAACTTTCGGGTCAACAGACTGGAATTGATTAGCTTTCGACAAAAAGAGTCAGAAAGTATTGATGAGTTCTATGTGAGGGCGCGAGGATTAGCCCTAAAATGCAAATTCGCCAGTGTGGATGAACGATTAATTGACCAATTAGTGGCGGGAACCCGTGTGTCTGAGTCCAGGAAAGCATTATTGAGGGAGAATAATGATCTTAAGGTGGAGGAGGCTCTCAAAATTTGTCGTACCCATGAAGCCTCCGAAGCGCATATGAAGGCGTTCGAAGAGAAATCTGTTGTGTCTGATCCAAACAAGACGAAGGCTGTTGACGCAGTGCGTTCTAAACAAGAGTTTGGCCGGAAAAGTGACACTTACAGTAAGCATGACAGAACTGACAATGCTAAATCACCTGTGAAAGATTGCTCATTTTGTGGAAGGGATCACAATTATGGTCGATGCCCTGCATTTCATTCCACATGCAGTTATTGCAACAAGAAAGGCCATTGGAAAGAGTGTTGCTTCAAATTTAAGAGCCAAGGAGATGGAAAGAAAGAACACAAAGAAACAAATCCGAAGAAACCAGCGACTTCAGCAAAGAAATCAGTTCACAGCGTTGAGATGGAAGACGACTTTGAGCGGCTGGCTTTTGATGCAATTACGTCAAGTGGGAGATTTGATGATACAGACATTATAGCTTGTGTTGAACTAAACATGACAGATGGGACACTTGCAGACCTGAAATGCAAAGTGGACACTGGAGCACAAGGAAATGTGTTGCCCCTGCGTACGTTCCGGAAAATGTTCCCAAAACAGGTGGACCCTCAAGGTTTACCCATTACTGGGCCAGCGTCTGTTCTCACAGACAGACCTTTTGTCCGTCTGGATGCGTACAACGGTACGGAGATCAAACATTTTGGGACAGTGACTATGAAGTTAAGATATCCACCTATTCATGATGAGTGGATTACGGCAGAGTTTTTTGTGTGTGACACTCCAGGACCTGTGATCCTTGGAAAAAAAACTAGCCTTGAGACGAAGGTCATCACAGTCAACACAGTGCATGCCCTTGATGTACAGCCGACTTTGAAAGTGTGTGACGCAGCAGGTTGTGTGCCAATTCCAGACAAGGAGAGACTCCGAGCGTTATATCCGGATCGCTTTGAGGGCCTGGGGAAATTCCCTGGAAAATATCGGATTGATTTAAAGCCTGACGTGTCACCAATAGTGAAGCCCCCAAGGAAATACCCTATTCATTTGAAGGAAGAAATACAAGAATCACTTGACGATATGATCAGTTTGGATGTCATTGAACCAATCCCAGAAGCAGAGAGCACCGAGTGGTTGAATTCTCTGGCTTTCAGTCGGAAGAGCAATGGGAAGCTCAGGGTTTGTTTGGACCCAAGAGACTTAAATTTGGCTGTGAAGAGAACCTTCCATAAAACTCCTACAATTGAAGAACTTACACATCGGCTGGCAGGCGCGAAGGTATTTAGCAAACTCGATGCTAAACATGGTTATTGGTCAGTCCAACTGGACGAGGAGTCGGCGGCTCTCACTTCATTTTGCGGTCCAAACGGAAGGTACAGATTCAAGCGCCTGCCCTTCGGAATCAAGGTGTCACAGGACGTCTTCCAGGAGAAAATGGACCTCATTCTAGCAGGGTGTAATGGAACCATAAACATTGCAGACGATATTATCGTGTTTGGGCGAGACGTGCAAGACCATGACAGAAACCTGCACCAGCTTATGGTGCGAGCCCGATCACATGGATTAGTGTTCAATGGTGACAAGTGTGATATTCGCACTGATTCAGTGCAATTCTTTGGTATGATATACACAAGCCATGGATTGAGACCAGACCCAAGGAAGTGTCAGGAAATTAAGAACTTGCCCAGCCCCTCAGATGTCAAAGCGGTACAACAATTCTTGGGAATGATTCAATACCTGGCCCCATTTATCCCCAGGTTGTCAGACAAAACCTGCCCTTTGAGAGACTTGGTAAAGAAAGAATCTGAGTTCCTATGGACAACTACACATGAGAAGGCATTTGAGACATTGAAAGAGGAAATTTGTCGGAATGTAACATTGAACTATTTTGACCCAAAGTTACCAAGTAAAGTCCAGGTAGATGCTAGCAAGAAAGGATTAGGCGCAGCTTTGATCCAGATTGAACCCTCGGGGAAGGAAAGAATTATTGCATTCGCATCCAAAGCTTTGACACCAGTTGAAGAGAGATATGCAAACATTGAGCGGGAGATGTTGGCAGTTGTTTTTGGAGCAGAGAGGTTCCATACGTTCCTATATGGGTCGACCTTTGTTGTTGAAAGTGACCATAAGCCGCTGGAAAGTATCCAGCTAAAGAACTTGTCCCAAGCGCCTCCTAGACTGCAACGCATGCTCCTCAGACTGCAAGCTTACGACATGTCTATCAAGTATCGCCCGGGGAAACAATTGCAGTTGGCCGACGCTATGTCACGGTTGAATCCAGAAAAATCCGGAACTACTATTAAGCTTGAGAAAACGGTGCATGCGGTTCGTTGGTCTGATGAGATGACCTTAAGCTTGCAGAGAGAAACTGAAAAAGACCCGGAGCTTCAAGATGCCATTCATTCGGCGGCTCAATTCTGAGACAAGCAGGGCGGTGATCACAAAGATGAAAACCTTGTTCGGTGAACAAGGAGTTCCGGAGAGAGTGTATAGTGACGGGGGCCCCTGTTATGCCAGTAGTGAATTCGCCAATTTTGCAAAGGAGTGGGGATTCAGACACATTATGTCCTCTCCAAGGTATGCGCAGTCGAATGGTTTTATTGAGAGGACTATACAAACTGTGAAAAACATTATGAATAAAGCCAGGTCTGCTCATATTGACATTGAGCTGGCTCTATTATGTGCAAGAGCAACACCAGTGGACAGTCAGATTGGGAGCCCATTTGAACTGTTGTATCAACGGAAAGGACGTTCTAATTTGCCCCTTAGGGTCAAGGGCAACGAGGTGGTTATTGAAAACTTGCAAGATAAGCAAGAACGTCAGATTAATTATTATAATCATGGAGCGAAAGACTTACCCGAACTATACATCGGGCAAACAGTGGGTTTACAAGACGCCAAGACTCTGCGCTGGACAAAAGCACGTGTGGTTGGAAGGCAGGACCCCAGATCATACCTGGTCGAGACCAGTAATGGTTCCAGGTTACGCAGGAACCGTAGGCATCTGAAGGACTTGTTGCCTGAGCCCATAGAAGAATCTACAGCCAGTAGAGCGGACACAGCTGTCAGTATGACAGATACTGTTGCGGACCATCCAGATCACGACAAGCCGGACGAAGGGATGACAGTTGACCGAAGTGTTGAAAGAGAGTTAGGCGACCAAACCACGGCCAGGAATGGTAGGCCCACACGGAGCACCAAGCCGCCCCGGAGGCTGATTGAATCCATGTGATGGATACAGAATGGACTAATATATCAAAACTTGAATTTATGTTGTGGACTTTTAAAACTTGCTATTTGTGTGTATTTTCGCAACTGTGTTCCTAGGTTGCATAGTGTTCAATAGTTCCTAGTTGTAAGCTTTTCTTGAGAAGAGGGATGTAATGATATCCACGAGGTGGCGAGTAAATCGGGAGATTTAGATTGTGCGCCCTCTGTAGTTATTATTATTATATTCTGGAATTTGATGCATGTGAAACTTTGGATGTTGGATTAAAGAATTGAATGTTATCAAGCGTATCTGGATTTATTCATGGAATAATCTTACAGCGTCATTCTGAATTTTTAGAGGGAACAAATTCTGCCACCAGAGCCGGATGTTTGCTAAAATACCTGGAGCAGGGCATGGCTCCCCCAGTTTTTCATCAAGGGAGCTTGACTCTCCAGCTCTCCCATCCCATTTACATCACTGATACAAATTGATTGCTAGAACAGAAATTGACAAACCACTTGTCTTGGAATATTAGTGTCGTATTTTAGTGTGAAGTTTTTCCGTGCAAGAGCAATTCTGAAATCAAACAAACAATGTTCATCATTTACTTCACAATTCTAAAGACAACAATTCAAAAATTCAAAAAAATGTATAATTTGCCATTCTATTGAGCGAAAATATCTTCAAAACAGACAGCAAGTTTGGAAAAAAAAGCAAAAAAGTCATCTTAAAGTTTGTAAAAGATCTTCAAAACAGACAGCAAGTTTGGAAAAAAAAGCAAAAATGTCATCTTAAAAGTTTGTACGACATTTTAAATCAATATTGGCTTACCCCTTTTCTGAGCAGTATTCATAAAATCTCTTGCATGTTGCTTGGAGTAAGCGCAGGCCACCAAGGTAACTGAAAATAAATAATGTCTACATGTATAAGAATAATAAGATACTGCATCTACTTCTTTAGGTACAAAGTGACATGTGAGGGGCCAAATAGTTGATACATGGTTGGGGGGGGGGGGCACCTTTTGTTTGAAAATAGTTTGTCCAGTAAAAAAAAATTGAAAAAAGTTGAATAAAATTTTGTGTTCACCATCATCTACCAATACCTTATGTTAAAACTGCAAATAAAAAGTCTGTTGCCAATAAAAGTTTGCCTCTCAATGAACCCAAAGTATCATCTGGTTGACCCTGTACACAACAAATTACCCAGAGAGCAAATGCAACCTCAGGCCTCTCTAACTCCGCACAGAGACTGGGTGCTCCTTATTCAAGGGACAGGATGGATGGATGGATGGATGGATGGATGTTTGGGGCTTTACGTCCTGTTTTTATGCACTTGGTAGGCTAATTAGGACAGGAGGAGGACACGGCAATGAGGCAAAGGATTCAAGGGGCAAGAACAGTTGTTGTAAATGTTACAAGGAATTGCACTCACCCCTCCTTGCGACTGATTCCATGCAAGTCCGCCAAACTTCCAAAATGTGTCGGGTCATTAAGCGGATGAGGTATCAACATCTTAACAAACACAAAATCAAAGGAATATCTTCACTTCACCATTAACAAATTCCAAAACAGGAAAACAAAAACAGCGGAAAAAATTCAACAATCAACAAAATTGTTAACTTAATTGTGTTTCTTGGAATGCTTCACAATATCGATATCTTCAATTTTTCAATCATATAAAAAATTAAATAAATTCTCACCAACTGATCACTTTCAGTAATTGACACTTCAGCCCAAAAATTTTTGATAGAAAGTGCGATGGTTTTGCCGTAGAAGCCGTCGGAAGGGTTGCCCATGACACCCACTCTAGAAAAGTAACACAAAGGTGACAAAGGTGTTTGTATACACCCACTCTAGAAAAGTAACACAAAGGTGTTTGTATACAAAACAGCAAAAGGGCTGGATACCGGATACTGTACCGGACACTGTACCAGACACTGTACCGGATCCGTGTATTGGCATCCCTACCAAAACATTGAACTCAGGCAAATTTTTATCATATCAGACCAATATCAGGGCAGATCCACTGCCCTTGTCACATTCGTAACATGCTAAAATTTCAAGGCGAAACAGCCAAAGCCCCACCGCAAAACTATGAACTTAGGTACGGAACTGATGAAAAGAGTAAACAAAAAATATTTCCAAATAATTCTAAATCAATGAAAAAGTTACAAAAATGTGTTTACCTCGCATATGCCTTGTTGGTTATACTGCGAGCAGCCCGATTGGGTTGACCTTTGTCTCCAAAAAATTCCCTCCATTTCTTGTATTCACCCAAACCCTAAAAAAGGATAAATGATAGAACTTCAGTACTTTACCAGACGTTCCTGCACTACTCACTGGGTGTGACAACATTTTAAAGAGTCCTTTAATTAATACAGATGCAGCTTTCTTCTAGATTGTAAATTTAAAATATAAACAATCAAAAAGAAATTGACCATAAATTTAGTAATACTTACAATTTCTCCGATCAGCTGGAATTTTGTTGGTAGCTTCATTCCGTAAACTTTAATCTTGCATGTGTTAATGTACCACTCCTGTGAAAAAAAAGTAACAATTTGCTTCACTCCCCTTACCAAACTGATTGTTAGTTAATATTTCAATGGCCTGGTTGCTTAGTTCTGGACATCGTTCAATGTGTAATGATTCTATGAAAGTCTTTGATATCACAATAAATTTCTAAAGATACACAATATCTATCTTGATAATTGAACTGCGTCCATCATGTAAAATATTAATTTTTTTGGCATAAATATGTCATTTGAAACAAAATTATAATTTTTCCCCAAATATCATGATATCAATAAACTTGGTTTGAAAACAATTGTTTTTTGTCCTCTACATTTTTGCGAAGTCATGATATCTAAACTGATATATTGCTACCTATCGATTAATCGATCCAGCCCTGCTAGCCCCCTGGAGTTTTCTTTCCCCTAAGTAAGATGGGGAGTGGGAATTAATTTGTCAAAATAATTCAATCATACTATTATGAATTCCAAAATAAAACAACACCTTACCATGAATTTTCCGAAGCTCCTGCTCTTCTTGCACTTAGTAGTGTCCAGATATTCTTGCACACGGTAAAGAGAACGCGCTCGGAAGCAATAGAACACGATGCTCGCCAAATTGGAATGGCCGTTCGTACGAGTTGGTTTCTCGTAAAACTCTGTCACTCTGAAGACAATGACAGGAATAAAAGAAAAACAATGCAAATGTATACAAAGAGGTTGGTTCAAGGAATGCAGATTCAAGCATCCAAAAACCACGTAAAATTTATAAAGAGTACAAAATGTGCATAAATATTGCATGGTGAAAATACCTCAATAGCATATTATTACATGACCACTAGGTTTATGCTAGAGTGATGCTGATAAGCCAAAATCAGGCACATGACATCATAAAAACTCATATGGTCAGAGTGAAATATGAGTTTATTTTTCACTTTTTTGTTAAAATTTTTTTTTTTTTTTTTACCAAACTTTTTTTTTCAACATTTTGTTTTTTCTTTTTGACGTTTTTGTTTTCAAATGTTTTTTTTTTCCCACAGTGAAGAGCTTTACCATACATACCAGGTTGATGATCTAAGGCCTATAACCTTAACATATCAATATGTCATAACAATTTCCCTTATTGCAGTCATTACAGTATTTCATATTTTATACAAACTTTGGGACAACCGTTAATGAAATTGATTCCTCGCCCTCCCCGTAATTTGTAAACTTATTATAAAGGCATTTCAAAATAAGTCCACACATAATTGATCTTTAGCTTCTCTGATCTTCTCAAGGCGCTTTTTCTAGGGTGGGTCAGTAGGACAAAGAAACAGGTGAAAAAAAAATTTATGAAGTCAAAAAAATTTTTTTTTTTGTTTTCAATTTTTTTTTTGTCGGCATAAAATCTATTGTGTCGGCGGATCCGCGAAGCTTAGAATCAATTATGTGTGGCCTAACTCACAAGTTCTCGGGCTTGGTGACATTGATGATGCCCCTGGAACTGCTGCATTCTTCTTCGTCCATCTCGTAGTACATGGCTAGGTCTCCGTCAGACTTCACTCGGAAAAATTTGATCACTTGCAACACATCGAAAGACGTTTCTTCAAACAACATGTCACCTGCAACCTGGAGAGGACATAATACATGTAAATAGTCCTATAAAAACTCAACACAATTGCATATTTCAACAGTCAGTATACCAGTTGATCGAGGCACGCACAACTCGATAATAGTTGGCGATGTTATAAGTATAAAAATCCAGGACCCAGCGATTGGCAGACCAGCATGCTAGCACTATAGACCAACACTCCCCTTCCCCCCGCGCGAAATTTTCAGAGAAATTTGCTTTAATTTGAAAAAATTCTAAGTATAAGCATATCAGTGAATTTTTTAACATAGCAACTGCAACTGGACAGATTTGGTCTCCCGAACATTGCAAAATTGGTGTCACCGGGAGACCAATTTTATTTCCAGAGACTATCATACTAGTACAGGCACCAATTGATGCCAACTGCTGAGTATCCATGCCTTACTGGTGTTTTACGCCTCTGCAGCACCTTATTGGGCTATATCGAGCCATGCCATACTGGTAATGGGATGATTCAAATGGAAAGCGATAAATACCGAAAGATAGTTTAAGATACATACCACCATAACATCATCCTGGACTTTCTTTGTTCGAAGTGCAAGTTCAAAATCAGCCACGGCACCAAGACTGAACAAATAAAAAAGTATCAAATAGAAATCATGGACAACTGAGTACCGATGTTTTGCTCAGAACCATCAATTATTTTGTTCAACTTACCTGTTTTCTCTGGAAGTTGTGCCATCGTTGACGATATTCTCCACTGGAAAATCAGAAGCAGTCGCCCAGCGTTCAAAATATTTATACCTGTTTGGACAAAAGTGCTTGTGAGTGAGTGAGTTGGTGTTTTACGCCCCATCAGCACCAGTGGACAAAAATGCTTGTTATAAAATTGTCAGATTAAATTTTTGTATTTAGAAAACTTAAAATTGCATTTATTCGTAACTATACCACAAAATGATTTTAACCTTCCCTTACCCAAGCACTGGTACATACTTGCGAGGGTATACATGTAATCTTAACATTTTCTTCTTTAAGCATTTTAAAACAACATTTATGAATCATTCAATAAAATTACAAATACAAGAATTACTACAAGTTGGAATAAGTACTTACTTATCAGCATTTGTGACAAGGTATACCTCTGAAAAAAGTTGTCGTCTGAAAAAAAAAAAGTTAAAAGATCCATTTGGCGCAGTCTTCTGTGCGAAGACCAAGTCTCTCTTTTGGGTCTCTTGGTGTTGAACATAGAAATAGGTCCAGGGGACCTGGCCAGAGCTGGAATTGAACCTGGGACCCATCGATTGGAAATTGGAAGGCTAGAGTGCTGCCAATTGAGTTACCGGGGGGGGGGGGGCGGTACTCACTATAAAAGGGTGTATACAGAGGCGCTGTGGATGGTTTAGGTTTTTTGGCCTTCAAAAATGAAAATGGTTTTGGACTTTTGGTTTTGTCGACAATTCCAATTAATTTGGTTCCGGTTTTTGCAACCCCTCACGTTTGGTATCGTTAGATGAGAATGACTTGAAAATACAATTAAAATGGTTTAAAAAGCACAAAGATTAAACAGGATGCCAAAATTTGTATAGAAGGATAAAAAATGGTATGTGGTTTTGGCATTGGTTTCCGGATTAAAATGGTTCCGGTTTTCAAAATTTCTGTGACGCATCTGTAATGTAAAAGTTGCAAAGTACCCCCCCCCCCCAGGTGACAAAATGTGATTCAGACACTTATGACACAATAAAATATCATTGTGGAACTTATTGCTTATAGAGTGTCTTAAAATTGTGCAATTTAAAAAAATAATGAACAGATGAATGGATGTCCCAAATAGAAATTACATGTCCCGATTCATTAGGGTAATGTATATTGTACCAGTTAACATCACATTTAAATTGTTTCATACAAAAAGGAATTTTATATAATAATATACTACAGTTGAAGAATGTTTCATACGTAAGTACCATAACTATTTTTGATAACTTTTTTCTTCATGTCTTCAGAATCTATGTTGCATATTTCATCAAAAACTATTGTCAAAGTTCACAAATTTACTCTTTTGTAAACCTTGTCCTGGAAAACATGCACATTGATTATTTTGCTTTATAAAGCTTCATACAGTGATCTATTGACTGTCCTAAATCAAAATGACATGTCCTAACTTGATAATTATATAAAAGACGACATTTCAAAGTCACCATTGAACAATGAACATGTATATACATTAAATATTTTTTAAAAATATACACTATATAGATACAAAAACATCTTCTTCTATTGTCGTTTTGATTGTTGATACTCCTTTCTAAATTTTTTACTCTTCATAAAACGTAGTTAAAATTTTTGAAAAATTCTTACGTTTTCAGCGAGTCCCACCAGAAATCCAAAATAGTCTTTCCATTAGACGCAGGGAGCAATGCCTTGGGGACGCCAATAAGGTCTGTTAATTCAACATCCTCCTGAAGCAATGGCAGAATGATAAAATTTCAATAAATTGGGTATGATCATAATAAAGTAGTGAATTGAGACACATATATATATGTTAATCTTAATTGTTTTTTTTTTGTTCAGTGTACAACTAGCTGTTCATTGGTAAATGAGACCCTCTATGGACATGCTGCCATTATTGCTGGATCCCCCCCCCCCCCAAGTGAATTGCTACTCTACTGTAATTAATTTTGATTCCAACTAGCAAATCAACATGTCAATACCAGCCATTGCCCCATTGATCTACACATTGTTGTTTTTACAACTAAGTAAATAACATAGAGCTATGATTATTTCCACTATAATGCAAAAGTCAGAGCAGAGTTTATTGTGTATTTCATATGTTCAATCAGAACATTGCAGGCTTGAAGTTGAATTTCACAAGTCAAATGTGTGGCCCCAAATTAGGACACACCATCAAAAGCAGAGAATGACAGTTGCATTTACCTTAATTTCTTGCTCCAGTAGGGTACCATGGCCAGCCACAAGTATCACACAAATCATGATCCTTCTGCTTTAACTCAACAACCGCCAATTTCTGCAAATGTGTTGGAGCTGTCAACTCAAGATTTTGACAGCTGAAATGAAAACATACTCGACTAACACAAGGTGTCGCCAGCTGCACTTGAAGAAAGCTTACAGCGCCACCACCATTTATGATTTTTTGATGCAAAAAATTACTAAGAAATATCACAAGGACTTGACAAATAATAAGAAAAATACCCTTTAAAGTTCCAGAATGCTTATCTTAATAGGTTGTGGATTGTGCTGTACCCACTCAATTCTTCATATAACTGGTGGAACATTTTGATGAATGGGACATTTGACACTTTTGCAAACGCTGTGAAAAGCGGTCTATCAACACTCCAGTCCATAGGTGTGATAACATTTTTAACACTTTTTAATCAATGGGCTTCAGTGAAACTGAGAAAAACAGTGATTATCAAGTTTTTCTCAGGAAATGGCCCATGCTACATTTTTTGTGGAAGACGCATTAATTGGTCATGATCAATCATTTTCATTTTTCTGGAACGTTCCAAAAATTTGAACCGCTCTCTTTCTGATATCTATGTATGTTGCATTTAGGAATATTTTCCAATGTAAAATTCACGAGAGACTGGAGACAGTATGCTACCCTTATCACTATTATGCAGTACGCAAAATTACCTAACTTGAGATGAAGAATCGACGTATTAAATTTTCCAAAAACGTTTCTCGAGTTTTCCTTTGAACAAAAAATAACCTCGCAGAAAATCAGCAAAACCTTGAAGCAGATTATTAACCACATAATCACTGCAGCTTCGATCATTAAAGAACTCTCAGAAATATCCAAATAGTTAATAGTTAATTTCCATAATTGGAATAAATGTCAATAGACCTGGGCTCTATCGTTAAACTTCAAATATTCACATCACATTTTCAATGAAATTAAATACATACCAAATACCTTAACAAAGACAGAATCAATTGTAATGTACTTTTATTCAAAATAAATAAAACAATGTTCATTGTACAATTTAAATTGCAAAAAAATGCATCACCACCTTACTCATTATTTTTCTTTCTGCCAAGTCATGTTTGTAATTAATTTTTTTTCCAACATTCAAAGAAATATATATGCATTAGACTTCTTCACCATTCTGCAGCTCATATCATATTTACTTGAATTGGTTGATAACATATTTCAAATGAATGTTGTCAAATTCATACATTTTGATGATTTTGTCCTGGGCATCTTGATACAGAAATACTCTACTTAATTTCAAACTTTTAACCACAATCGTCACCACATATAGGCCTATATTGCTATTAACAGTTCTTACGGTTCTGTTTTGTCATTAAATTCATAAATTTCTCACATCAATTTATTTGAGCCAAACATTTTTACAATTCCATGAATACACTTTTGATTGATTGCCCGAATCCTATGTCATGCATATTCAAATAAGCGAGTCCTCCGAACGCAACGATAGACAACAACAAAGTTCCGTATTTGGCCACAGGATACAGGCTCCCGTGGCAGTAATCCGTTACAACGGCCTCCAGACCCCTGAAAAATAAGCATTGTCAATTAAAAAATTGTTTTTACTTAAAACGCATTAATAAATGTGATCTTCTCACACAAAATTAAATTCACAGGTTTTTCATGTAACTTTTTTGGGAAGGTCTTCTAAGGAAATTTTCAAGAAATTAGTGTGATTTTCTAAAATTTAATGAGCCTCCTTCAGGAATCAAGTTCATAAGTCTTTTATAGAACCTGTTTATTTAATATCCACAAGTGCGTGACACTGTGACTGTGTGTGAAGAACCACCATAGTTTTTTCAGGAAGTTTTTTGTGTTTTTCAATGAAATTTCTGGGAAACTTGTCACTGATTTATCATGGAATCTGTATGGCTTCAATATATACAATATACCCACCAGTGTGTGTGCAGGACGACAGTGGCAGCTAACGCATAATCAAGAACCGGATTTGGGAAAACGACTGCAGCGGGAATCAGGGGAACGAGAACAGCACTGAGGTATCTCTCCTGTTTCCAGTGACCGGTTTCTGACGGTAACCCCTCCTCTGAAAGTAGATTATACAGATAGATAGATAGATAGATTGATAGATATGGTAAGTGCAGCCCTCTAAGCCCAGTTCTGGGCGCTCACGAGGGTTGATTGATGAGGTGGGAGTGAGAGCGGGAGTCCTCAACATGTATAGATTCATTAAGAATTTAAGATGATCAGTCAGTTATTCGTAAAATCAAATAGTTAATAAATTGATCTCACAAAAAAACATAGACAACGGTTTTTTTTTCTCCAATAAATAGAATTAGTGTTATATATCTGAATTCTCTAGCAAATATTTCCACATTCTCAAGCCTCCATCGCTACAAAAAAAACAACTTAAAAAAACATACAAAGAGAATAAAATCAAACCAATAAATAGACTTAATCTGAATGCATTATATCTAAATCCAGAGTTAATCTTGAACATAATGATTTTGATCATAAATTGAAATCATGAGTAAATTTGGCATTAATGGCTACTAATGGTCGGCCACAGCAATTAGCAATTAGCAAATGAAGGAGTTGACTGATAAAACCACTGGTACGGATGGACCAGATGATTGGGGCTTTACATCCTGTATTTTTGCACTGGATAGGCTAATTCGGACAGTAGGAGGACACAATAAAACCACTGGTAAAGTGGTAATAGAGACACAGACCTATTATACAGAGGACTATAGGACCGGAAAACATTGTAATTTCAAGAAAGTGATGGAGTTATCAGCTTGTGGGCAAAGACAGTAATTCTAAATCCACAAAATTTGTCAAGTGCAAGATTAGAGACAATTACTGTACCTGGTCCATAGACTCGCGATTTCTGAATGGTGGAGACTGCGAAAGATTTCTTGGCTAAAATTGACGTAGATGGTGTTTGCCGCAACAGAGCAGGGCCTGCAACTTGGGCAAGTCTGGCAGCTGAAAAAGCAAATTTAATATGATTAAGATTACTCTAGAAAGAAGGCGAAAATCCGTTTTAAATTGTGTAGTAAACCCTATAATAATATTAACATGGAGTCTGGACTCGACTCATGTCTGCAACATGAGCTGCAAAGTGGAAGTTACAAAGGATAAATGGATAGATGATTGGGGCTTTACATCCTGTATTTTATGCACTTGGTAGGGTTATTAAGACTGACAGGAGAAGCATGATTGAAACTACCATCCCAAAATAGGTCCAAGTGATGCAGCAAGAGTTGGATTTGAACCCTGAACCCAGCGACTGGCAGCCCAGTATGCTACCACTAAGCTAACCCTCCCCCTAGATGTTGCCAAGGAAATGAGGTAGGCCTACAATATTTACTGGAATAGAAGCCTACTAGTATCCAACAGAGATTGGCTGTGACTCATTTTTTCAGAAAATCACAAACACCTCAAACTAGACCATTTCAGTGGCTCCTTTGTCATAGAACCTATTGTCTCTGATTACATAACACCTTGAAGGCTTGAAAGCAGCTAAGCGTACAACAGTAGACAAACTGGCACGGTGGCACCATAGTCTATTAGGCCCATAGTATTTACAGGACTGAAGGGACATTACTGCCTGGAAACCCATTTATGTCCCTAAAAGATGCTGATGATGTCACAAAGACAGATTCTGGAAAATTGTTTTGTTGGAAATGTCCAGACTGGTAAGTGTTAATTAATTGATCCATCAAAGCAAATAGCAGTCTGGTTGTCTTAATTCTGTGGTTACTTGGCACCAGTTTAAGGGCAATTGGGGGATCTTCAATTAATTCTGAAATAGTGAAAATATTGGAGAGAGATCTTGAGTTCTTGACTTACAAAACATTCTGATTATGATTCTGAATCAAATTAAATTTTGGGACCATAATTATGTGGTCTATAAATTCATGGTTCTCTTAAATAAAGAGGGTCTACACATGTGAGCTTCCATTGTAATTGCATAAACTGATAAATGGCCAGACTGTACAGCTTTTGTAAAACTCAAATGTTGACAAGCATGTCATCACAGAGCTGTCAAACTTTCAAGGTCTTCCAAAATGGCACAGTTCAACAGCAGAAATCGCCTTCTTCCCCGCAATAAAGCACCTGACAAGCGTTAGATTACAACCACGGCATTAAAATCTACCTGCATACAGCTTTAACAATTCGAAGAAAGGATATTTGCAAAGATATCAACAAATTTCTCACCACCAGCAGCTCTGAGCAACGACAAGGTCGCCATGTTGGATTCTAGGTCAATTCGCCCAACGCAGAATCGGCCAAGGAGAATGTGCACCAGTCAATTCGGCTCCCCTGAAATAACTGCACTGTGAACATGCTTGAGTCGAACCCATCCATAGATTAGACTGGCAGCGATCTCAGGCTACGTAGTCAGGAGCCGGCCGCCAGCTTATCCATAGATATGGTTATTGCTGTATTCAGAGTATTGGAGGGGGGGGGGGGCGCTGAGGGGGTACATTGTGTAAAACATATTTTTAGTTATAAATCAATAAAAAATTAAAAAAATATGTATCAAAAATGATGCATAAATTATGTAAACAAGAAATACCAAAAATAAAAAAAATATATATATATAGGAGCTTATGGGATACAAAAAAACAGAAAAAACAATTTGAAACAAATATATTGAATAATAACGATAATCATAATTCTATTTTAAATAACTTCAGTTTATTAAGAAGGGGGAAGGGGATCCAGCGCAGTCGAGAGTGAATTCATCTGCAATTTTAATCCTCTTTTCGCGCATGTACACACATAAACAAGAAAATCTTTTTGAAAAAAAAGATATATATGGCTGTAGTGATAACGATTTCAAAATTTACAATAAGAGTATGTTTTGCCAAAAGAATTTTAAAATATGGTATAAGAGAAACTACAGATGAACCCATGATATGGTATAAGAAGCTATAAGAGGAATTATAGATGAACCCATGATAGATCTATCTATCTATCTGTCTATCTCTCACCCTCTCTATCTCTTCATCCCAAGGGGGGCATGCGATACTCCGGAGACACCAACTATACTTTTTATGCTGGCTTCTTGAACTTTAGGACAAGATTTGTTATAGTACAGTATTGGCTATGCAGCCAGCATACTATACTGGTTGCCCCATACGGAAAAGTGTCAACTGGTTTGGTCCCCACCATTTAGTAATGTCAGCTAGAGCATTACAAAATATCTTATGATCACAAATACTTAATATTGTTGCATTGATGTAAAAGTACACCTGCCACTCATTAATCGACCAATTGGTGCAGATACAATTGTTGCAGGACCTGAAATAATTGGGGGTGAGTTGTAACAATTGGGGGTGAATAGTAATGAGAGCAGTTTGTTCTATTTATAGGTCCAATTTCTGGGTGGCACATCCTTGGGGTGATTAACAGACTGTTAGTGACTTACAGTTAGTGACTAACTGGCAGTTCAAGACTAACAAACAGTTAGTGAATCAACAACAGTTAGTGCTTATTAACAGTAAGTGACTAACAACAGTGACTTACTAACAGTAGTGACCAACTGATGAACAACAGTTAGGGACAAAATGACTAACAGTCAGGGACTAGCAGTATGGTTTTATTTCCCTGCCAAAAGTCACAGTCAGGTTTACCATCAATGACACTACGTGTCTTCAGGTGTCTTCAAGTGTCTTCAAGTGTCAAGTGTCTTCAAGCGTCTTCAAGCGTCTTTCAGTGCCTCTCATTTATAAAGGGATGCATGCAATAAGCGATCAAATTTTTCATGCATGTTATGAGTGTTATAAACATATCAAATTATCCATGTTCATATGAAAACTACAGAGGCAATATCTATATATTTGCAGGATTTTATATGTGTTGGTTATCTCAACACTGTTTTTTAACATGCAAAAAAATGTTATTAACAATTGCTTGAGTATATTATATATGCTCTTAGATGTTTTAGAGATATTTGTAATTTATTCTATTGTCTGGAGTCATGTCATGGTTATTTTTTAATTTGATAAAGTTATACATATACCAATTGCTGAGAGCAAAAAGGAGCTAAGTCAAAAATGTGATTTTAAGAAATAAGTGCCGTAATTTCACTGTTATTGTTAAGTAAATTTCAGTGTCATAAGGTGCATAAAAGCACTATCGTCCCTTTTTGAACAGGTTAAAAAGGTGCTTAACTGAACTAAGTCAGTCCCTCATTGCATTGGTTCAATTTCCTAAAAGCATCTACAAAAATTCACAATAGCCACTTTAAAATTTCAAATTAATTCCGAAATATTGTCTTCTTATGCTTTGACCTGCAACATAAAATTATGCTTTCGATGATCACTCATTGTCCGTATATTTATAGATGTTATTCCTATATGCAATAACTCTAAAAGGGAATTATAGTGGCACTAAGTTCCTTTTTGCGCTCAGTGGTCAACATATTACTTTATCAAGAATTCTTTGACATGAAGTTTTAAACGAACAAAATACACCTCCTGCTACAGTCTGTAAATTTGTTTTGCAAAAAGAGAGGACCGTTTCATTGTGAAAAATACACTTCGTGACTCATGATAGCTGATGATGTAACATCATCACACATTTAACTCAAGAACCATAGAGGCTGCTTGATTAGTCTTAGTCAAGAGAGGCCATTTGATTTGTCTTAACTGATTTTAGCATAAAAATCAGATGCACATTCCTTGCGTTTCGCTTTCATCATCAAGCAGTATTAGTCTCCTTTTTAAAAATCAAATTAACATTGAAAGTATAGGGTATGATCATGACAAATCATCAGTATGCTTGATGACTGCGAAGTGCCATTTTCACAGTGCAACAGTCCACTCTTTTTGTATAACAAAGTTACAATGTAAACAGAACATGCCTCTTGTTCTAAATGTCATTATGAAACTGAAACAAAAGAGCTATTTCTGTATCAACTTAGTAATTAGAGAAAAAGAAAAACGTTTTACATTTTCATCAATCGGTTTTATTAATTACTCAAGCATTTCCATGACAAATTCAACATAAAATAAAATCTACAGTAATTTAAGATTTAGACAAATGCATTTAATTAAAAGACATCATTTTGGCATAAATTTATTACCATAATTAACCACAGTAACTGGCTACATATATATAAATTCAAAACGGTGAATACAAAACGCATATGTTTCAATTTCAAACTCTCCAAACTTTCTTGAAAGGAGCTGTGACACCCAACTCAATTATATAATGTGATGATAATCACATTGCAAATTAATTACAATTATTGACAAATCAATAAAGAAATTATTTATTATTATAGTTAACTGACATAACACTTGAAATAGTAGAAGGCATTACCTTAGGACCTTCACCTTTTGCATGTACTACATTTTGATAAGTTTGTAATCAGTTCATATACATATCATAAATTTGAACAAAACAAAACAATAATTTGTACATCATTTTGTAGGCATACCGTGCTCAAAATTTCGGGAGGGGGCAGTGAGAGAGATGTTTGCCTGAATTTCAAGATCTAGATTTAATACCAATTCTGATGAAGGCACATGGCATGGCAACCATTGATTTTCAATAATATTTGACAAATCATCTGCCCTGAATTCTTTAGCCTTTTTTCGCAAATCTTAAGTGTTTCCAAAACGTTAGTGAAAAAATATCTTTATTTTGATAGGTCAGAAAACATCAGGCAATTTATAAAATGAGTGGATCATTTCAGGTAAGATTAAGCCAATGAATTATCTTTTTGGCAAAAGGAAACTCTAGCTCAAAGTGAGAATGGCAAAACCACAATCTGAGAATAGAAAATCCTTTCAACCACAACCTGAGAATGGTGAATCCTATCAATGTGAATCAGTCATACTCTGAGAATGGCGAATCCTGGCTAGGCAACTCAAACCACATGGGCGAATCCTGGCTAGGCAACTCAAACCACAATCGGAGAATGGTGAATCCTATCAATGCGTATCAGTCATACTCTGAGAATGGCGAATCCTGGCTAGGCAACTCAAACCACATGGGCGAATCCTGGCTAGGCAACTCAAACCACAATCGGAGAATGGTGAATCCTATCAATGTGAATCAGTCATAATCTGAAAATGGCGAATCCTGGCTAGGCAACTCAAACCACAAGGGCGAATCCTATCCAGGCAACTCAAACCACAATCGGAGAATGGTGAATCCTATCAATGTGAATCAGTCATAATCTGAAAATGGCGAATCCTGGCTAGGCAACTCAAACCACATGGGCGAATCCTGGCCAGGCAACTCAAACCACAATCGGAGAATGGTGAATCCTATCAATGCGTATCAGTCATACTCTGAGAATGGCGAATCCTGGCTAGGCAACTCAAACCACATGGGCGAATCCTGTCCAGGCAACTCAAACCAAAATCGGAGAATGGTGAATCCTATCAATGTGAATCAGTCATAATCTGAAAATGGCGAATCCTGGCTAGGCAACTCAAACCACATGGGCGAATCCTGGCCAGGCAACTCAAACCACAATCGGAGAATGGTGAATCCTATCAATGCGTATCAGTCATACTCTGAGAATGGCGAATCCTGGCTAGGCAACTCAAACCACGTGGGCGAATCCTATCCAGGCAACTCAAACCACAATCGGAGAATGGTGAATCCTATCACTGTGAATCAGTCATAATCTGAAAATGGCGAATCCTGGCTAGGCAACTCAAACCACATGGGCGAATCCTAGCTAGGCAACTCAAACCACAATCGGAGAATGCTGAATCCTATCAAGGCACCTAAAACTGCAATCAAGGAATGGTTAATCTAATCAAGGTACATGTACATGTACCTAAAATTAAAATCTGAGAAAGGCAAATTTTATAAAGGCACCCGAAACTACAATCTGAGTAGGGCAAATCCTGTCAAGGCACCAATAATTACAATCTGAGAATGCTGAATCCTTTAAAGGCACCTTGAACTACAATCTTGGAGCAGTGCATCCTCTCAAGTTTCCTAAAACTACAATCTGAGAATGGTAAATCCTATCAATACACCTAAAACTAGAATCTGAGAATGGCGAATCCCTTCCCAAAAATACTTCAGCAACCAAAACTTTTTAAAAGGAAAAAAAAGTGGACAACAAACATTTGTGAAAATCAGGAATCTTCATTTTAAATTATATAAATTCTTAATTCTTGCAAAATTCTGGCAAAATTCAGAGAACAGTATACCTATGCAACTCAACCATAATGATTATGTTAGAGTGGCAAATCATGTCAAGGCAACAGAAAGTATAATCAGAAAATGATAAATCCTATGAATGAAACAAATGCACAATCCTAGAATGTCTAAAAGCTCCATCCATAAAACATAAGCTAACACAATGTGAGAATGCAGCATTCTTTAGACAAGAACACTGCTCATATGACGGTACAATCAGTTCAATAGGTTCGTCTTTCTGCCCTTCTACAATTATTGAGGTCTGCTAATTATTAAGTTTTCAGATATGATCACTAAGCAAAGACACACAAGTCTGTGTTTTTATTTGTGGGAATAAAATGTGGTGATTGTTTACTTTTTGAGTTAATTTTCTGGACTTAAATTCCGTTGTCCAACGTACCACACATGGCGGTCCAACATGCCATGACTCTGAACACATTTGACCATTAAAAACACATATTTAAAGCTTTTAGCCTTATTTTCTCTACAAATGTAAAAAACAGTTACACATGGTTTGGTATTTGGGTATTGTAAATCTTAAGAAGACACTCTGTAAATATGGCTTAAAAATTATTAAAGAAAGGTGATAATTTAAGCAAAAAAAATTAGAAGTGGACCAACGTGCCCTGGTCTCCCATACATACATATTATGCCATTTTTGGTGGTCTATTTTTGAATTCCTGTGGTGGTCTATTTTTGAATTCTTGTGTTTCTCTGGCCATCCATAAGATACTTCTAACATAAAGCCAGTTGGAATTGCAATGTTTGTGACGTATTCAAAGATCTAAAAATTCAATTTCTCCCTATTCTACAACATACTACAAATAGTTTTCACATTAGTGACTGCTATTGTTGCAGATCTGTCAGTCCAGTTCATTGTGATTAACTGACCCCTACCACTCTGCTTAAATATATCCTTCATATCCGCGATTACAGGACACGCAAAAAGGCAAGTAAATATCAATAATTACTGGTAGATAAAATTTTCTTGACAATCAATAATTCAAGTCTTTATATCCATCATTACAGGATATGAAAAAAGGCCAGATGCTTATATCCATCATTACTTCATATACATTGTAGATAAATACAATTTTCATGAAAATCACAAATTCAGGTCTGTAAAGGCATATCCATCATTACAGGATATACAAAAAGGCAAGTTGCTCATATCCATTATTACTGGATATAGATTAATACAATTTTCATGAAAATCACAAATTCAGGTCTGTAAAGGCATATCCATCATTACAGGATATACAAAAAGGCAAGTTGCTCATATCCATTATTACTGGATATAGATTAATACAATTTTCATGAAAATCACAAATTCAGGTCTGTAAAGGCATATCCATCATTACAGGATATACAAAAAGGTAAGTTGCTCATATCCATTATTACTGGATATAGATTAATACAATTTTCATGACAATCACTAATTCAGGTCTGTAAAGGCCTATCCATCATTATATACAGGACATACAAAAAGGTAAGTTGCTCATATCCATAATTACTGGATATATATTAATAAAATGTTCATGACAATCACTAATTCACATCTTATATCCATCATTACAGGATATGCATCCATTATTACTGGTTACATGTATAGGTTAATAAAACTTTTCATGAAAATCACTAATTGAGGTCTGCATATCCATTTTTACAGGACACACAAAAAGGCACATTGCTCATATCCATTATAACTGGATTTATAGATTAATACTATAATTATGACAATCACTATAATTCAGGTCTGCATATCCATATTTACAGCAGATCTATACAGAAATGCAAATTGTTCATACCCATTATTATTGGATATAGATTAATATAATTTCATGACATTTAATAATTCTGGTCTTTATATCCATCTTTATGCGGCATGCAGAAAGACAAGTTGAAAACTATTTGTAGTTTTTTTTTTCCTTAGAAAATAAGGTCACAAACACTTTATCTCCAACTATTTTATGCTTTGATTAATTTGGCAAATCACTAAACTGGAGAGGAAAAAAGAACAATTTGAAATTTCGAAACTTTGGAGGTAAATCTGAAATATCACGTCAGTGAAATAACTTCCAGGCAACAAAAGAAATACTAGATTTAAACCTTTGAAAAGGCAGGTAATAATTCAACACTGATCACAAAAAAGAATTGCACAAGGTGAGCAAAACTTTCATTTCTGATGAAAACTTCAATTATCAAATGGTTTAAAGATGTTTAAATGATGCTGTTCCAAATGTTAGAACGCACAGTCCCTGATGATGTTTCAATATAAGTAAGACAATTAAACCATGACATCAAACCTGAAAAGTAAACTCGCTTTGGTGTGTAATTGTTCATAGTTTGGAAATGATGGTTACTGTATCCAAGTGCAAATTTCTGTTATTTTCCTTAAAAACTGCAGGAATACATAGTGCGGAGCAAATGAATGACTTGGTATATGTTGCAATTTGAATTTGGTAGTTCCATGCCTTTGTAGCCAGTCATCCTCCAACAGGCACACACTGATTTAGCAGGGTCTCTGTGCTGGAGGGTTCAACCAGTAAACAATCGAATATACAAATTACTGCAGAATAATCACAAACTTCTCCACAAATGTTCATTGCACTTATTGTGGTAGGTCCTCTAAGACAACGGTCTCCAATATCTCCTCGAATATCTTCCTTGGTTATCCTACTTGGTAATCCATAGCATGCAGTTTCGCCACAAATAAAAGTCCAAAGGTCAATGCCATCCACCATCTGAAAAAAGTAAAAGAAGAGTTAATATTTAAAATATCTTTGTTAGAAACTCAGATAAAGGAAAGTAATTTTCAATCCAATGAGATGGTGCTTTTTACAGTGTCATTTATCCAAAAAATAGTTTGATATCCTGCAGACAAATATTTCATTACAGTCCTTGTTATATACAGCCCTGTGTGGGATGTCCTGACCCACATGGGACGCGGGATCCCACGGGATACCGCAAACAATATTCCCGCGGGATGGGACGGGCTGGGACTGCAAATGGTCACTGCGGGGCGGGAGCGGGATCCCGCACTGGTTCAGTCTGCGAGACTGACAATAGATATGACAATGTCATAATTATGTGGAATCTCTTTTTATGCTGTTGAACTGTGATGTCACATGTCAACTCAGTGTCACAGCTTGCAACTCTATTCTCTAGCATTGCAATATATGTAAAATAGCTACCAGCTGTGATGACATTTTACACTTGGTCGGATTCACCAGCTTCTAGTCAAGAAGAATCCACCTTAGCTGAGCATAATAGTTGAACAAGTTTCAACTATATGTCAGAGTGAACATTTGGCGAGGGAGAGCCAGGACAGCATTACAGTCTGATCTAATTAGCTATAGTATAACTATGAATCACAGTTTTCACATTGATAATTTGAAAGAAGCATTACATTTTCATTTTGTAATCAGAACATAAGTGTTGATGTGATCCCAATGATCTGTCATTGGCAATCCCTATAGTCCAATCCATATAAATGCCAGCCATGCAAACATTTGTTATAATAGCAGTAGAGTTGATTGATTAATCTGCAAAATTGCTAATTTACAAATTTAAACTTTGGTGGAAATTGCTATAAACATGAGGCTTTCTAAATTTTTTTAAACACATTGCTTCTGTGATGCAGTTATTCCAACAACCCATTGCCTGACAGGCTGTGATGTGGCACTTCCAGGGGCTATTCCAGAACTAATTTTCACTCTGACACTTAGTTGAAACTATTATGCTAATTTTAGGTGGAGTCTTATTGGCTAGAAGCTGGGGAATCCGACCATGTATAAAATGTCATCACAGCATGTAGCTAGTTTACATATATTGCAATGATAGAGAATAGAGATGCAAGCTGTGACACTGAGTTAACATATGACATCACAGTTCAACAGCATAAAAATAACTTGAGATTCCACTTAAATATGACAAGGACTGTAACTAAATCCCCCATTCTGAACATACTCAAGTCATTTCACTCATCTACCCTGGCTGAGGCCAGCATCAAGCTCTATCAAAAACTTCAAAGTCAACGATCATTCAAGCTTATTATTATTACTTCTAAGACAAGAGAACCATTTAGAATAATATCAAACATGGTGTAGTCATGGCTTCATATTCATAAAATATACAAAGGAAAGAATCCTGGATTTACAGTTTTATCACAAAATCTAATACATATATATACTTCACACTGCAGTTATCTTTCATGCCCATGAAATTAGGGCCAAGTTGGCTGAGTTGCCCAATGTTCAATTAATGTTTGTCACAATCACTTGTGAAGTCCATTCATGCCCCATTTGTATCTGTCTAATACAAATTGAACTTTCAAAATTAAGAGTTCTTAATCCTTTTTTGGCATATATGCAGAAATCACAACACGTTTCTTGTCCAAAACAGAGATGAGCTTAACCACAGAAAAATTATAATCTTCTCCACCCTCTCCTCATAGAATAGGATTTACTAGGCATTTTGGAGTAATTACATATTAACAACATAATAATTTTGGGTTATCTATCTATCTATCTAGATCTATCTATCGATCTATCTATCGATCTATCTATCGATCTATCTATCGATCTATCGATCTATCTATCTATCTATCTATCTATCTATCTATCTATCTATCTATCTATCTATCTATCTATTATTCACCCATCTTAAATATATCTAACCCCTCTCCCTTCCCTTCACCACAAATCTTTAAGAAATTACTATTCCAATGTTTCCAGATGTAGACCAATTGTTTTCAAATTGCATTCACTTGTCAGGCAATCCCTTATCTTCTTTTTCTCACAAGCAAAATAGGATACACAGCTTTATGCATTCTCGGTTGTTTACAACAAATGACACTAGCTTGACAGGCTATTTAAATCGAAACCCTCATTAGGGGGTCATTGGTTAGTAATTCACACCCTCTTAGGGTGGCTATTAGATATTCAGGACTTGGGACTTTCCAAGATGGGAAGTCGTTTATTTCTCATTTGTGAGGATATCTAATTGTTGCCATTTAGCTATCTCTATGGATAATGGTTTTATATCCGTATGCCTGAAGGTTGAAACTTGGGAGTCTTATTTGTTTCAATTCAATTTAGCCAAGATATCAATTTAATAATTTCATTATGCAAAGTATTCAACATCATATTTATATAATTTCTAGAAAAGAATAATTTGGTATCATCAGCAAAAAGCAGTGTATTTGATACATTTGCCAAGTCATTTACATATAGCAAGAAAAGGAGAGGGCCCAAGATAATGCCCTGAGGTACTCCAAATGTAACCTCTTTATATTAAGAAGACACATCATTGAAAAATACACACTATTTACGATTATTAGGTAGTCCCTGATCAAATTCAATACAGTCCCTCTGAAATTTTATCAACTAAAGTTAAAAGTGCATAAATAGTGTTATATATCTCCGGAATCCAAATTGAAATTTGTAAAGAATGTTTTTTTATTAATAAAATCCAGTATTCATTGGTACATGATCTTTTCAAAAACTATAGATACAATAAAGCTCTTGTATAGACATTGGTCTGTAGCTGTTGACCTTAGAGTAATTATCACTTTTAAACAGAGGTACTACCTTCAAAATGTTTGGGAATATTCCTTGATTGAGTGACAAATTGATAATGTGAGTCAGAGAGATAGCTGATGAATCAGAATTACATTGAATACACCATGCATGTATTACATCCCACTCAGGACTTGTGTGTTTAAGACCAGCTATTATTCTTTTGACTTCAGCTAAAGTATCATCTGACAGTTGGTTTAAGGCTGGATGTGGGTATCTTGTTTGCAAGATTTGGTTATTATTTTTTTAATTATTTTTTTAAGTGCCACAATACAAAGTCTTATATTCTAGTCAGTCAGCGTATTTGACTGCAAAATGAGGCTTAAATGATGATGAGATGACATTAGTTAACTGTGACATCTATACTCCCATGCTGAGTGAAAGGTCTTCTCAGCAAATGCAGTACAAAGAACCATTGATTTTCAAACAAGATACCCTTATTTTATCTAATATGTTCATTGAACAGTGTATGTAAACTTCAATGGGGGGGGGGGCAACAATCCGAGACAAATGTAATGATGTATTCTTAGAAGCACAATAAATTAGCAACTGGTCTAATGGTTGTCACCTCTGTTTATTGCCCTCTGTAAGATTGACAGTTCACATCCACATGGCATATTCAAATGGTGTGAAAATATTTCGATTTGGTGTCAGAGATAGAATGACCAAGAGGGGGGCGGGTGTGTGGTTGAATTACAGTTTGCAGAATATCCCTGTTTCTAAAAAAAAGTAAATTAAGAAGTGCAAATCATGTAAGTTGATTAAGATAACACAACATGGATATTTCCATAAATTTAAAAGTATGTCCACTGACTAATCTGTTAGGTTATTGGTATTGATACACTTAAATAGGGCTACGTACCCTGTTACAGTAGGTCTGTCCTGATTTTTTAAATAAAATCTATAGCCTTTAAATAGATTGTATTTTCGTATCTGGGGATTCAAACCCTGTGTTTAGTAATTTTGGAAATTTCGGAATTTCCATTGTTGATAAGACTTTTTAAGATGTTTGTTTAATTGTGTTTGATGGCTTGCTGATGAAATAGATTTTACACAAATTATTCTCTAATATAATTTTTTTAAACTTTGTAACCACATACCAAATTTTGTAACTTAAGAGTCAAATACTAAGCACACACTTAAAACTGTTCATAATTGGATGCATACCGAAAAGTGTAAATGAGGAAATAGACATGTTCTGGAATTTTTCTGATTAATCATCATTGATTATGTTGACCCCAGCCCTTGCAGCACCAAACAGCCATATAAGGCAATGCATTTCAGATATTAAGTACCGTAATATGGGTTGAATAGGGACACGGGTGAATCGGGACAGAACAGGGAAATATTTTATTTGCTCAAAAATTACCAATTTCTACTTGCTTCAGGAATTTGACACATGTATACTACTCATACCAGCGCAAATTGTGATAGAATTTTTTTCTTCTGACTGTAGGCAGTGAGGAGCTGCAGCACCTTAAACTTGGCACTTAGCAGAAATTTTTTTTTTCAGGCTGGTCAAAACTTTACTTGTACCATATAAAGTATATATATACTAGAGTAACCAAACTTGCAGCAAACTTTAAAATCAGTCTAATATGGTTTTAGGGGACCATGATTAAATACTGGATATGGGATTGTGTAAGTTTGGTCCTTGGTTCAGATCCAGGTCAATGGCAAGTTTTGGGATTAACCAAAATAACTATACTAATTTTCATTTGAGTGTACTGGCATTCCGTATGACTCTTTGATGAATATTATTGAACTCGGCAACATTTACAGTGGATTTAGTCCAGAAATATCATATGTTGGAAAAACTAGAAGAAAGCTACAGTTTCTAATATAGTTCTGTCATTTATAATTTTTTTACAAATCTGCCTATTATCAATGAAATTGATATCAGAATTTCTTGAAAATAAAGTTTTGGGATGTTGAACATGTTTTCTAATGTTGATTCACAAGTAGCAATCACTCAAAAAAGGAAGGGAATATTGATTCGGGAAATAATGGAGTGTCCCGATTCACCCCTAAGTATGGGACAGTGGTTTTCTTGGCCTTGAGCAATGGGAATTCAAGTTATGATATCAAGCTCCAATGGGTAGGGAAGACCTGGGCACGTTGGACCATTCCCAATATTTTGTTTATAAAAAATGCACAGTTATCCAAATCCCCAATGAAGAAACCTTTAGTGGTATGCCTTTTAGCCAAAATATTTCATGAGCATTGAAGGAAAAGTGTGAGTTCTATTTCAGGTTTCCCACTCTGAGAATCACCCTGAGTGAGGTTTCCTGATTTTTGGCATAAAAAGTGACTTTTTCCAAGTCTTGACGGCTAGGTTACCCTTCTTAACCTAAGTCATTCCTGTACAATATGAGGGTAAAATCAATTCAGTTGGCCAAATTACCAGCCCTTCTAGCTGAAACAAGACTTCATAAAATTATCTGGGTAAATATTCCGATATAATCATTCTGCAATGACACACAAGTGTGTATTGTGATCTTTGAGAATAAAATATGGTGTTTGCTTACTTTCTTCTACTTTTCTAGACTTTTATTCTGTGGTCCAACGTGCCCCACGTAGCAGTCCAACGTGCCCCGGACCCGGGGCACGTTGGACCATTAAAAAAAAACAATTTTCAAACTTATTTTTCTCCACAACTATATAAGGTAGATCGACTTGGTTTAGAATAAGGGTACTGTAGATGTTCAGAAGTCAGTCAGCAAAAACGATTTTTCAAATAGGGGAGAGTGGGGCCAGTTGAACCATATTTTAGAAATTGCTCTCCTGTGTGCATACTTTTACAGCTTTCAAGGAGAACAAAGTTGGAAAAGGTAGTTTAAAAAGTTGTCTAAATATCCCAACTTCAGGTTTTGGTGTATATCTTACCATGACCGACAAATGAGCCTTCAAAAAAAACAAAAAAATAGGTTCAACTGGCCCCATCTGCACATAACACGTTATCTTATGATGACATGACATCCCTGCAGACCAAGTAATTGAAATGTTATGAAAGCTCCAATCTCAATGTGACAAACTAACATTTTCATGCGAAAAACAAAAAAAGTGTGATGTGTCATGGAGCCTAAAGATCTGTATGGAAAATACTAGCCTAAAAAGGCCTAACACAAGGTTGTAAGTATCTTCCCATGCCTACTCCACCTGATGAAAAATCAACTGGCCTGCCGGTTCAACTGGCCCCACTCTCCCCTATATAGAGAAGTTTTTGATTGAGAGCCAAACAATAAAAAAATCTGCGGATTGCAAAAGGGAGTGCCATGCATGTTCATTCTTGTATTTGTGAATTATTCTGAATTTCACCACAAAAAAAACCATAAAACATAACCTAATAATTCAAGATTTCAGTCCAAAAACTGGGACAGTCAAGAGCGACCCCTACTGCAAGGAAAGTCGGGAAGTGATGTAGCATGCTTCACTGATTTCACGTGGCTCTTTCAGTGGCTCCGAGAGATGTTGCCACAGGTCTGTCATTAGCTTACATGAGTGATCAGTCAATTAAAATGCAGCTGGTGTGAATCGGTATGAATGCTCAGAATTGGTGATATGAAAAATGCTGTACTTGCATTGATATCGGAAGTTGAAAAGTGGTATCGGCGCTTCTTTGGGTTGTGCCATCGAAAATAGTGCACATCCTTCTCTTACTGCATCTTTTCAATTAAGCCTATTGTGCAAGAATTATATAGTATACGAGAATTTCAGTTTTTGATAATATCTCAAATGAAAACCCAGTTTGGTGGACTTCTCTGTTGTTATTGCAGCATTGCGAAAACTTGTGTCTATTGATATTGATAACATTTTCAGAAAACAAACTCAAACACTTTCAAGTATTAAAATTTTCCCAACCTTTGGAGGCGTTTGAAGACAGTCTGTTTTTTTTCTTGGGCCTAAGCTTGTGAAATGCATGAAGGAATAAACATTATATATTCTGTCGGTGTGTTCATTTGTCACATGTATCTGCACCTATAGATAGATCATCATGATCATTGATCAATTTAAGTGTTTATAAATAAGGCCATTTTATATTCATAAGTTATACATAAATAATTCAGAGTCCTTCGAGCTAATCAACATACACAACATTAGCAGAGAAGTGGGCGAAAGCTCCTGGTGAGTGATAAAAAACAGACCTTTGTGACATGAAATCAACATACAAAAAAAAAGTAGCAAATTTGAAGTTGTACCATCTACCAACTTTGCAACCGACAGGTTCTTGTTTTTTATTTCCAGGCCAAGTAAAATAAATTTAAATGTCCATAAAAACTATCAAATCCAAGTATTGCAAACATCATTTCAAGAAGCAGAAGCTGTTTTCTAATTTATAATTTCTATACAATTACATTTCAAAGGATCGTTAATTGTAATCAGCCATGACACCTTCTTTGAAATAGGTCTGCCAATTCAATATAAAAGAAAATCTATTCAGGCAACTCACTGAAGAGTAATTTGGATAAATTTCACTTCAGTTGAGTGTGATTATTCTCAATTGCATGGTTTCTTAATATAGACTTCCAACATGCATTGGCCAAGATCTAAATTAGGCTAATGCCAATCCATAAGTAACTAATTGTGTGTGTCTCAAATCATGCTAATAACAATCAACTAGGCCTACCAGAGTCCAAAGACTGGATTTAAACAAGGTCTGGATCACTGGATCCTGCTTGGATCCTCCAGACATTTTTGGCGGGAAATGACGTCACGCGCAAATCTCGCGAGATTCGTGATTTCAAATGGCTGCCATGCTGATCTGTTTTGGTCATTTCTCCAAGTTTACTTGGCCAGAATGTTAATAAAACATGTCCTCTTCAAACACATTATGCGGCGGAGGATAGTACTGTAAACTTAGTTCAACACAGGTGCCTTTCTACTCCCTTCTATGTATTCTAAATGGTATTTGGTGATCGATGCTAACACCATGTTGAGGAGTGCCTGTTTGCTGTCAAAATGGCTATCCTCAGTCAGGTTGCCAAAAACGAAGGTAAATACTGTTTTCCCAAATGCTCCATTCAAGGCATTGACACCTCAAAAACGTGCCTGGCGGACAAGATGCTGTAATTTCATTAGCATTAGATGAACTACTGTGATGCTCAAGATGCTCAAAGCCACACATTGAGGTTTTGAAAATTGGACAAAATTTTCCATTTTACTCTAAAAAATGGAGTGACTACTGTCACTCCATTAAAAAAAGCGGACCAACGTGCCTGGGTCTCCCCCTCTTAGACCTTGTGCTTCCCTAGTACCTGCCATGTGCTAAGGCACAATTTGGCACTAACTTTTGATTTCTAGACTGATTTTTGTCCATGCTATGAGAGAAAAACGGCCAATTCTCCCCATATTTGTGGTATGCTAATATGTCAAGCTTCTAAAACCTGTAAATAGGTGTGCAGCACTTTCAAAAAGGCTTACTGTAAAAGAAGCCATGCCACCAAAGCCAAGCCGCAAAAGCCAAGCCATCTTCCATCACACATTTGACCATGTGACAGATCATTTCACCCTTTGCCGAACATGCAACCCTTTGATCTTCAACCCCCCCCCCCAATCTTCCCCTCCATGGACGACACACTGACAGACACTTTGTTTCATTGGTATAGACATAGATCTATTTCTATGCTACATGTATACAACAGACAGATCTGTGTGTTTCTGTACGGAGCACAACAAACTATTGTGTGAGCAGATAAGCCTGATAAAACTGGTTCCATGCAAAAAGATTTTAATTACACTTTTATTCTCTTTTCTCACGCCTAGTGCATTATTTTACAAGTCTTACCTGTTCCATTGATAATCTATAAGTATCGCAATACATGCTTGCTGTGGCGTAGCTAAGCGTTTTCTTTGGAGGGGCAAATGACCCTAAATTTTCCCCAAAAAATAACACCTTCAGTCTCTGTAGTTTGCTAATAGTCAACAGATTGGTTACAGCCAATAAACTTGTTATGCAAAAAATGAGTATGGTTTCATACAGATTTTTGCACTTTGTGAGACAGAATAGCCAAAGAAGTATCATCTTCTCTACATTCAACATGGGAAACATAGCTCTAATCTGTTTGATTAGTCATGATCAAGAGAAGGCTATTTGATATGTACTGATTTTAGAGTAAAAATCAGATACATAGTTGTTTCGTTTGCCTGTCACTAACAAGTGGAATTAGTGTCCTTAAATTAAATTAACATTGAAAGTATTGGGTATGATCATGAAAAATCATCTGTGTGATGACTCACAAAGTGCCATTTTCACAGTGCAACGGTCCAATCTTTTTGCATATCAAATTTACAGACTGTAAGGCCTGATGAGATGGTTCAGTCTTGTGGGGGTTAAATCATTCACACTTCTTGTAACAGGTCTACTTCAAATTTCAAATAAAGTGTCATCACAAATTTTAACAGGACTTCAAAATAAAATTGTCAGCCTTTTCAGCTTTTCCTAGTCTTTTCTTTTTTTCTTTTGTTCCCCTTTTGCTTCCACATTTTCCCACCTTTTTTTCCCTCTTTTTCCACTTCTACCCCTCCTATTCCACGTTTCAGTATAAATTTTCCCTCCAAAAAAGGTTGCCACCCCTGTCCCCAGCCACTAGTTACGCCACTGCATGTCCGTTGAAACTCAATTACAGCGGCAATAATTTGCCTTTAGGGGGTCTCCTTGCTCCAGACATGTCTGTATATTTCGGTTCTATTTTATATTTCTGTATTTTATTTTTATAATGAGCAAATAAATCAATCAATCAATCAATCAATCAATCAATCAGCCAAGATCCCCAGAGGCTCCCCAGCTCCCAGACTCTGCGAATCACCTGTTTTTTTTTATTTATCAAATGTATATTATAATTGTGATAGAGGAGGGGACATTAGTGCCATCTTAGAAATAGATGGGAAACTCCATTAAGTCATAAAACAGTTATCATTACACGGTGATTAGCAAAGTTTCAAATTTGGCCACACTGTAAAATTTGAATTTTGAGTTAGCTTAATTGATTGAGTGAGATGGTTGCACAATTCCTTTGAGCCAAGATAGCTTGTTGTTTGTAAGTTATAACAGCATAAAGATTATCATAACTAAAAACAACAAGCTATCATGGCTCAAACAAATTGTGCAACCATCTCACTCAATCATTTGAGCTAACTCAGAATTTCAAATTTTACAGTGCAGAGCTGGACCAAAAATCACTAATGAATTGTTAATGAGATATTTTCTTTGATGTACACACTGCGCTTCAGTGAGCACTCAGTATCCTCATCTTCACTCCTTTTAAAGAAAGTGGCTGCAAATCCATCAAGATTTCTCATTTTTTGTCATATATACATTCAACTAACTCTGATGTATTAAGCTGATTGAGACTTTTCTGAACATGTTTTTCTTTAGTCATAGCCCTGTAATAAGTTGAGTTATGGACCAAAAGGTTCGCAAATTAGGAAAAAGACACATTTTTTAAATTCAAATAAACCCCCGAATCCATTTGAAGCCGTATATGAGACTACATTCATTAGAAAGCCAAGAATTTTGTCTTAACAGTGGTTATGAAGGTATAATCTTCGAATTTCTTCGAATTGATCATAACTTCACTATTGTTGGACCTACAGAATTGACCGACCCCATTTTGGAAAATTTAGACAATTCCCCATTATTCTACGAATGGTAAATATATGTATAAAAACTTTTAATGACCCAGAAAAAACAAATTAAAAAAGATCTAGTATATCATTGGTTTAAGAATATAACCAGTGTATTAAAACAAATTTGAAGTAAAACACTCAAAGAGCTACTTCTAAAACTAATTTTACTTTTTTATCCAAAGTTATGTTGAATGTTTAAAGTACACTATTTTCATATAAAATCCATTGCATCTTTGGGTTCTTCAGCCGTGAATTGGGCTAATTACTTCTCTTATTTCAAAGTAATTAAATTAAAGGCCCCCACCGAAACGCAGTGTGTACCTCTGAAGTACAGAAGTGTCCGATCTATTTCTTATTAATCTAAGGTGCCATATTCACTTGATTAGAAGGTCCCCCCCTCCCTTTATATTTTAAAAAAGAGCTTCCAGCAAGGCCTATATACGTAGATGTGTCAGATGGGCCTTAATTATATCATCTAGAGTACCGGGTAAATAATATCTCCAGGATTTTCTTCATGATAAAATATAAGAAGAAGTTTTATGTAAAAGTGGGGGGGGCACTGGGGGCTCCGCCGCCTCTGCTGCCAAAATTACTAACTCAATTTAATCAATCTCGACTTTTCAAAGAGCTGAAATGATGTGTATGTAATCTCATGTCAGATTGGCATGGATATTTTGGACAGATGGATGGACGATTGGGGCTTTAAGTCCTTTATTTACGTAGGCCGATCAGGACAGGAGGAGGAAATGACAATGAAGCAAAGGATGATTGAAACTACTGTCCAACACAAGCAAAGGTGACCTCGCCAATGTGGGATTCAAATTCAGGACCAAGTGATTGACAACCGAATGCATTACCAACTGAGCTAACTCTACCCCTCCCGAACGTGTTGGACCATGTCACAAATTGTAACACAAATACCAAATCTAATCATAATAATAGCCATAGCAGGAATCTCATCTCACTCATAAGGCTTTTTTCTCTCAACCCATAACATCTTTAATTACACTCCTCAGCCTGTCAATTCATCTGAAGTTCCCAATAGGGCAACTTTTACCTATCAACATTAATTATTTCCATAGTTACACAAAAATATCTTGGGAATTTGGCCAAAAAAAAAACACGTTTTTCCACATAAATACATCCCACCTGTAATATTTATCTGCCACAATAATGCCTGTAATGCATTTAATATTAGAGGCCATTGAATTCCGCATCTTTTGATATGCAGACTGACCTTCTGTGGCCAATACATCGACCCAGTTACCAGATATTCCTATTGGGAGTTTCACAAAAAACACATATTCCACATACAAATCTCAAAGCTATATATTTCTCTTCCATGTCACTGCCAGTAATGCATATCATATTGCAGGCCACTAAATTCCGCATCTTTTGCCACATTGATTGAACTTCTATGTCCTATATAACTAGCCAGCTCCCAGAAATTCAGTTGCGTCATGCATTTTGAAAACATCATATTTTCCATTAACTCCAGTCTCTCAGTGTTTGTAGTGCTGTACACCCCGCTGTAGTAGTTCCAAATAATTCACATTACTTCATCTAACTGGAAGCTGCAAATAGGAGCTAGCTTCACATTACTCTAACCTGGGAAGAACCTGGAACTCAGTGAATTTTTGAAAAGCAAGAAACCCTAACGGATAAACAGCTAGTTACAAACTATTGCTCAAACTTACTAAACCCTTTTGGTAAATCTGTGTAATCTAGCTACCTTTGCACCAAGTAAAGTTATATCTTTGCACCAACAAATTCATTCTGTGTTTATTTTTTCATGAATGACCAATAAAGAAGTCTTGGTCTTTGTCTAATCTCACTAATGAGTGTAAGTCATTTATTTCATATCTATACAATGTAATCTATCCATCTAATTCATGCAATCTATCTAATCCGTAAAATTCATCCATGAAATCCCTCCTTCTTTATCTATCTATCTATCTATCTATCTATCTATCTATCTATCTATCTATCTATCTATTCTTCTATAGATCTATATTTCTATCTGCCTATCTATCTTTCTACCTCTTTCCAACTCTTTCCATCTATCTACTGATATTTTGCTATTCATTTATTTAGCTAGCAATCTGTCTATGTATACCAATTAAGGCATGTCCATAAATACACCCATCCCTAAATTGAATTGAAATAGTTGGAAATTTATATATAGCTGTTTAAATCGCATGTCCTGTGACCTAGTAATATGATAACATAAATTCCCAAGTCAGCAAACTGACCAATACACATCCAAATGTCCCCATAACATAGTTCCAGGTTAGCTCATTTGCATACACAAAACACATAATTTTCAAAATGGTGGACTGTATTAAAACACAAAAAAAAAACTTCAAACAAAGAACTGATGAAAGGAGCACTTAGAACTACAGAAGGCTGCAATAACAGCCCTGCATCTCTAGTTATGGGCAATTTAACAATTAGTAGTACATGTATTTGAAATATGCAAAGCTTAATTTCAGATCCTCTTCTCCCATTTCAAATTTCAGCCAAAACTCCCGTTCTTTCCCGTTTACTTTTATTTGTAATCACTTATATATTTTTGGACTAATTGATTCTGAAGACTAAATTAATTTATTTGGTCACCTGACTAAGTGAAATGAATTATTTAATTAGTCATTTGTATAGGGGACAGGAATATATGCTTGCAGAGGAGGAGAGGTTACAATGAAATATTCTACTACCTTTCAGTTATGAGATAAATAACATTTCAGTACTTGAATATTATCAATTTGATATTATCTTTGATTATTACAACACTCTCCTTTTTTCAATTTTCATTTTACACCTTTACGACCACAAAAAAACAACAATTTCCATAAATTGTAAATGAGGAGGAGATGGACTGTTGGGGAAGTAAACTGGCATTTATAGGGGGGTGATAAATGGTCAAATTCAACTTATGGTTAACCACATGCACAGGGAGGAGTTAGGAGAGATGACAGTGAGTCTTCATTTTGAAGACTTTCCCTGCTCCTTTTCACTGGCCTGCATAGATCATAATGTGCACTTACTTTAAATTTAAGTTCATTCTCCTCTTCTCTGGTGTCCTCTTCCTTGGTCTCCTCTTCTCTGGTCTCCTCTTCTCTGGTGTCCTCTTCCTTGGTCTCCTCTTCTTGGTCTCTTCTTCTTTGGTCTCCTCTTCTCCTTTTCTCATCATCTTCTCACAGTCTGTTGAAGGGTAGGTCCTTTAGGTCCGAGAAACAAATGACCCCAATCGTTTCTGGAAGTGGAGCAATAAACAAGATTACCATGCATGCTTTCTCTGTATAGCAAGGAAGGAAGCAAGGAAGAAGGGAAGAAGGAAAGAAGGAAAGAAGGAAAGATCACTGTGAAATTGGATGAACTGGATCAGCTTAAATTATTGAATGAGAGGCTTGCACAAATTGCTTGAGCTAACATAGCTGGTTGTTCTCCGCTAAGATAACAAACAGACTATCCTAGCTGCAAACAACAAGCTATGATAGCTCAAAGAATTAGTATAATTATCGCTCTTGATAATTTAAGCTGACCCAAAATTAAAATTTTACAGGGAAGGAAAGAAAGAAGGAAGGAGGAAAGATAGAAGGAAGAGATATATAAAGCAGGAATGAATGGAAGAAAGGCAGGAAAGAATTCCCATTGGGCATCTGACCTCACCTTATGTTTAATTGATGTCAGGCTGACATCTGGGACATCAGTTCTATCCCCCCCCCCCCCCCGATGTCTAATTGAGTCAAAATTCCTGCAGGGAAGGGAGGTAAGACGGGGAGAAATAAGGGAGGAAAAAAGGAAAGAAGGAAGGAAGGAAGGAAGGAATGTAAAATAAGATGATAGGAAGATGGGTAGATAGAAGGAAGATAAATGGAAGATGGAAGGAAAGAAGATAAAAGGAAGGAAGGAAGGCGAGAAGGAATGAAAACAAAATGAGGGAAAACAGAAGGAAGGTGGAAGGAGGGATTGAATGGAATAAAGACATTGATGTGGAATGAAGCTGTGAAAAGTAGATAGGGGGAGTTGGAAGGAGGGAACAAATTCGAGAATTAAAGATATCTATAATAGAAGGATGGAAGAAATAAGGTTGTGTCTAAATAGATAGGGAGATAGACATCTTTTTTTATGTAATGTTATGAATTCTCAGCAATCATTTCGGCAGAATCTGTACATGACTGCCGGGTTTAATTTCCATGTTTGACAACCAAAATTCAAACTTCATGCTTTTTATGTGGTTTCTCTTTGAATATTTTCAAATTTGGAAGTGGTGTCTTTAAAATTGACAACAAACAAAATACTTTTTTCTAAATCAGACAAAGAGTTTGCACTCCATTTTGAAAATGTTATTTGAACAGTTTTTAGTTCCAATATTATTACATCACAGACTGTTGTTTAGTGTTTAATGTACCATTTATAATCATTTAAAAAAAACATTTGTTTGCTCACCTCAAATTTGGTTCTGTGCTGCAACATGTTCTGAAGTAGAGTGCATGTAGTCAAACATCAAACTGATCCCCAGATGTTGATCCTCTAAATACTGTTTTCATACTCAAATATTCCACATGTACAATGTAGTGTTGTCTCTTAAACTTCCCATGGTCAACTGATGACAGCACAGCATCCTATTAAGATCTGGACCTGTTCCCATGACTCAGCAGGGTGGCCTCATGGTGGCCTGGACTTTGGGGGGGGGGGGGTAAGAACAGTGACCCCTTGTACTGTGACCCCTTTGAACCCCTTCCACAATGACCTCAAAGTGAATACATGTGGTCAGAAAGATGCAGAAATTAAAACTAGGAAATTGACTATTGACACAGGAATGGAAGAATGGAAGGAATGGAAGTTGATAATAAATTAACAATAACTTGGTTATATTCAGAAAATATATAATACAGCAATGTGTCATACAATATTAACATCCAATTGATCACCAAGATAATGGTAAATAGGCAATTATATAATAATCAATATATGTGTGTGTTACTCACAATCAACATCATGGTAATGACTATTTGGAAAAACAATAGTTGTTTATCATGATCAATCTTTTGTTGAGTCTGTCTGTTTGAAGTGGTGTGATATAAGCTGATATAGAACTATATTTTTTCAAATCTGACCTTCAGAACGGAGATGCAACTTTGTGACTGTATTATGCAGCTTCATATTGAAAAATGTTAAAGAATAATGTGTAGAAATTACAATATCATAGTCCAAACTACAGTCTGTTTTTACCTCTATTTAAAAAAAAAAACAGATCCCAGTGTTCCCTTTATTATTATATATATATATCAAAAATTGTCAGTGCAGAGATGAAGGATGTAAAGCCCTATATAACCCTCACAACCTGACTTTTTAAAAAGGGGCTAGTGTCCTTACCATGACAGTTACCACTGGTAACTGTCATGTCCTTACTAAAATTGTAAGATAGCCATTTATGGTATGCAAGGTATAGAGGTTATAAACCAGAAACATAAAGAACCACAAACCACACTGGAACCCATTGTTACTATTGAAAGTTTAGATTACCCTTTGATAGAGAGGGTCATAGCCTCTATCATTGAAGTGTGATAAATGATAATTGCTTGGCAGCAGCTAAAGTTCATATTAACCCCATCTATTAAACTATAGATATAGATATACTGCAGATAAGGACTTTTTCTGATTTCGATCAATTGAACATGGAGAATTGTAGATTGATCAGATACACATTTCAAAAAATATACATGTATACTGATCTATCTAAGACTAGATTTACATTTAGATTTACATCTAAATTTACATCTATGTATCTATCAACCTATTCTATCTATTCTATCTATCTATTCTATCTATTCAGTCTATCTATTCAGTCTATCTATCTATCTATCTATCTATCTATCTATCTATCTATCTATCTATCTATCTATCTATCTATCTATCTATCTATCTATTTTTCTATCTTTCTATCTATCTTTCTATCTATCTATACTGCAACACATTCTAGAGAAATAAATACTGGACTTCTGTCACCTGGAAATAAATGGTTTACATTCAATTCTGAATCTATATGTGACCTACATGATAAACAACATCATTCACTTTATTTTATATGCTTAAGGTATCGGTAATTGCGAAAAAATGGACCTGCTTTCTGCTGAATTTTGGTCATTTCAAAGGTTGAACCTCTTTTTCCATATTAAACCTGAAATCTTGGAATATTGTATTTAGCACATGTATTAGATACTGGGGCTTGTGTGCAGCCTAAGGGTTGACAAACAATTTTTTTCGCATGCGCACTCGCGAAAAACTTTTTTATTGGAATTTTAACATTACGGTACAAAATTTTTTTTTTTTTCCATGTGCTGAACAAACTTTTTTTTTCAGTGTCAAGTGGGAAACAATCTTTTTTTTTCACCAAATATCCATAGCCCCCCCCCCCCAAAGATCATCTGGTCGGCCCCTAAAGCTGGAATGTCCGTATATAGACATGTGTGAAATTGACATTTCATTGCAAGCGTTGGTGTAATTTCTATTCACAATTTTATAGAATTTTGGTGACTGGATTACTGTGGAATTAAAAATAACAACACAATTATTTCCTAATGGCATGAATCAAGAAAAAAAGTGTAAACATGTTATGCCATATTAAAATGTAGTAAACTCGATCTTGCTGTCGTGCCATTATAAAGGAAAATCCCTTTTTACATCTCTCCCTGTCCTCTCGCCTTGCCCTCTCTCCTGTCCCTTTCTCCTCTCTCCCTCCCGCTCTGCCTCCCCCTCCCTCTCCCCCTCCCTCTCTGCCTTCCTCTCTGCCTTCCTCTCTGCCTCCCTCTCTGCCTCCCTCTCTGCCTCCCTCTCTGCCTCCCTCTCTGCCTCCCTCTCTGCCTCCCTCTCTGCCTCCCTCTCTGCCTCCCTCTCTGCCTCCCTCTCTGCCTCCCTCTCTGCCTCCCATGGTTAGTCCAAAAATTTTCGAAAAAAGTATTGGATGTATTATTGGGGCAAGGCATTATGCCCTGTTTTGTGCACTGGTTGGTGGGAAAGGAGGAGGACACAGCAATGAGGGAAAGTTTGATTGAAAATGCCTTCCAAAATAGAAGCATGTGACCTGGCAAGAGCTGGATTTTAACTCTGAACCCAGCCATTGGCAGCTTTGGGGTGGAAAGTGAGCTGCTATCTACGTAATATATCCTCTCTGCTTATGTGATTATGTGACTATGGCCCAATTTCACCAACAACATTTAAAATAAGCAGTCTAAATAGTTAGACAAGGTCTCCATAAACATAACCGTTAAACCCAGTCGTAAATTGTTTGCTATAACAAAACTTTTTTTTTGCAGTTTAAGGCCAGTTTAGTCAGCTAAAATAGTCCACATTTATATTTCTCCATCTAGAAAAGGTGCAGGGGTGCATGGAGCCAATGACCATGACAGTTATCTATATTAGCACATTGATAATATAGCAGCGAGACGTGCATAGAACAAGATACAAGAATCTGTGGATTCAAAACCGGCCTTTGGTGATTGTATATTTGGGATTGAAATCATGAAGAGGGTGATTTATATATTAATACATGGATTGTTTTGTATTGAGCAGTGATTAGCAAATGCCTATACCAAATTTCAGACCTGTAAGTGAATACTAAAGTCACAGTGGCCAATTCAAAATATGTGTCCATTTTGGCAGCCATCTTGGATTTTTCTATACATTTCTTAGGAGAACCAATAAGTGAACCCCTGTGTCAAATTTCATAAATCTAATTGAAATACTAAAGTTACAGTGAGCAAGAAAAGATATGGCGACCATTTTGACAACCATCTTGGATTTTTCCAAAATTTCTGAGGGGAACCCCTAAGTGAATCCCTATACCAAATTGCATAAATCTAAGTTAAATACTAAAGTCGCAGTGGGCAATTAAAAAATATGCAGCCATTTTGGCAGCCATCTTGGATTTTTCCAAAAAAAATCTGAGGGGGACCCCTAAGTGTATCCATATACCAAATTTCATAAATCTAAGTGAAATACTAAAGTCACAGTGGGCAATTCAAAATATGGTGACCATTTTGGCAGCCATCTTGGATTTTTCAAAAAGTTTCTGAGGGGGACCTCTAAGTGAATCCCTTTACCAAATTTCATAAATCCAAGTGAAATACTAAAGTTACAGTGGGCAATTCAAAATATTGTGGCCATTTTGGCAGCTATCTTGGATTTTTCCAAAAACTTCGGAGGGAGACCCAAAGTGAATCCCTGTACCAAATTTCATAAATCCAAGTGAAATACTAAAGTGGCAATGGACAATTCAAAATATGTTGACCAGAAAAGTGGACAAGTGAACATGGACACATGGACAAGTGGACAAGTGGACAAGAGTCCCCTTTCATCAAAAATCCGTTTAAGCCCTCCTCTAATAACCGCTGTAAGGCCGGTTAAAAACCAAAGATTCTACTCTTTGTCTGGTAACTGTCATGCAATGACCAAGCTCCCTAGATTTTAGGGGCTTGCTTCCCATGGCTTATCAGAGTATTCAGTTTCAAAAAAGGTTGAATTGTTAAATGCACAATGAATTGAAAACATTTCAATTACAATTAGACAATAGACATACAGAGTGTAGAAGCAAATTATATACAAAATTTAGCAGATTTCAAACTTTAATCAAATTAAAGACTAGAGTTGCCAATTTGTAACTTATTCAAATTATAGAGACCAAGAAACAACACAATAAGGAATATTTAATCTTGAGCTATAAATGCAACATGGCCACCTAAAACTTGTTGCTGTATAAATAAAAAGTCCTTTTATGTTTTGAGAACTTGTTGATGACCTACATTAATATGCTGGGGAAATCATTTTCATACAGGTGTTCCATTTATCATTTTGATTTGAAAATTTGTACCCACTTAGCAGACATCTCTGACTTATCATGTGAATAATTTCATTAGAATATCTCAACCGAAAAATGCAGTAAAATCGATCATTTCGATTATTGTGTCTTCAATTGGCTAATTACACCTGGAAGGCATTCTGTAAAGCTTTAAAATGAAGCTATAAAGTGATAATTTTTTTGGGATTCTATGAATGATTTTTGACATAATGTTACTTGGTTATGATTGGATCAATACCAAATACAGCAATTAGCCTGGAAGGAGGATCATATGAAAATTTATGTGTGATAAATCACACGATCCACTTCAAAAGTTGATTACTATACATAGTAGGTGGAAACAAACCTTTTTTTTTTCATGTGCTGAACAAACTTTTATCAGTGTCAAGTGGGACTGTTGGATAGAAACATTTTCACCAAAAATGCATGTCCCATATCCCCATACTATTATCTTGTTGGCCCCTTAGTCATACGTCAAGGGGAAAAAAGAGAAATGCTGAATAAGTGCTATTTTCAAAAATGATATTTCAGTTTTTTTTAATATCCCACTATGATAGGTATGGTAGCAAGAATAACTATGGGTCAAAAAGCATCTCAACACTCAATATACAGAGCTGAGAGAATAATATACGTCACTTTTTCTGAGAACACCTGATAACTGACATAACTAGTCTGTCCAGAGTTAGGAAATCTGTACTGTTATACCATGCTCTATGGTTATACTAGCTTCCAGTCCTTGGAAATAATTCATATGTATAATTTGAAAAACTCAATTTATGTATGCATTTCAGGGCAAAATATGTCCACCACACATCTGCCCCTAGATGTAATTTGTTATTTTTATTGTTAGTATGTATGTATGTTTACATCTAGAATAAAGAAATTGAATTGAATTGAAATGTGAATTTCTTTCCTACACATTTTCTTTCGTTCCACTTGTCTGATATTAAATTTTTTTTTAAATTAATACAATTTCATGGATGTCTTTTTCGAATTTAGTCTTTACATTTCACTTATTTTCAAACAATTTCACAGCACTGAAATTTCTAGCATCTACTAACTTTTACCAATTTTTCTTACTTTTGAAAAATAGGGGTTTTTTCAATTTCACCATTTCATCAATTACAAGATCGTGCTCTGCAATACTGAGAAGGGGCGCACATGTTCAAGTGCTGATCTGGAAAATTTTGAGAATTTTCAGACCGTTTACTCCTTTCCTCAGAAAAAGTCCCGAATGCCCACAAATAGGGCTGCACCGATACCACTTTTTCATTTCTGATCCGATACCAATCCTAGTATTTTGTTGCCGATACCACTGATATCCGATACCATTCTGACACCGATACCATTGGTTAAATGTAGAGTATTGGTACTGATCTGATCCTGCTTTTTAGTGCTGGATCGGCACCAATACCGATCCTTAGTATCGGATTGGTAAATCCCTAACACAAATACCTGAACTAGTTGGACACTTCTGAAATTGAACAAACTTAATTTGTCAAAATAATTTTTACAGAACCATCCCCCTTTAATTTGCCCATCCCCCATTTATTTGGCAAGCTGCACTAAAACTTCATTTGGCAAGCTCCCCTAAAACTCTTTGGTCACTGAAACCATAGAGCTATAACTTATAGATCCATGCTGAAACAGAGTCCGACATCCCTTGCTGAAAATATTTTTTTTAATCTAAGTGAAAACATCTGTCCTTAATGTGGGATTTCATTTCCCACATGAATATCTAATCCCTTTTGATGGCATGTCCACTGAACACACCATTGCTCAGCTCATTATCATTACCAAGGGGTATGTTATCTATAACCCCTTCTAACTCTATGGTTTTCTCATCAGCATTTCCTGTATTGGTTTAAGCTTACATTTTATCACACCCTTAATGACATTTTACGACCCCAAATAGACCATCTCTCCTTCATTTGCAATAGAGAAATAGTCCCAATATTTTATGGTGGAAAATAGGTTAAGAAAACTGTAACAATAAAATCTGTGTTTTTTTAGATTAGCTTCCTGTATTCATCATAAAGACAAACTGGTCATCTATCAACATTCATAGAGCTATAAGGGGTTAAGTTATAGATCCATGCAATATTCAAGACTACCATATTTACTCATAATTGTATAGCTTTAGAAGGTCTACCTGCAGGGCCTCTATTTTGGGTGGGCATTTATTTGGGGTAGTGATATTCACAAAAGGAGGCAAAATGTAAAACAAGACATGGGGAAATAAAAAAAGAACAATAGGTAAATGAATTGAAAGAAAAGGGGATTTTTAAGGAGGGGTTTTCTTAAATTTTCCCATTTTTTAAAATAACTTCCCAACATGACATGTCTTTGCGGAAAATTCAAGGAAGATTGTTTCAGCCAAAATTCACAGACTGCTATTTCAAAAGTGTTTATCCAAATGTTTTCAAAATTTAACCTGGACTTAGACCTTATCTTTAAAATTTAATTTTCTCCCTTATTCTTGCTGAGTGATCTTCTGTAAATTGGGGAAAAAAGTTCTGAAGAGCTTTCATTTATCATTTATGAATCATGTTTATATTTCAATATAACTCTTCCTTGTGCTCCTTGCATACAATTTTACATCAATCACTTTTTGACTGAATTTATTTCCCAAGAATTATTGTCTTATATTTTCCAAAATGTTTGCTCTCTTCACTGTTATATAGAGTAGCCCGGAGTAAGAAGCCCGGGTTATGTGAAAGACCATCCCCCAGGGTTATATTAGAAACTTACATTTTTCATGCCTTTTCCTGTTGTTATGATTTTAAGGTGATGTCTCCAATTTGCAGGGAAAACAACACCAAACAGAATACCAGTCAAAATCTACTTTTTCCAAAATCTACTTTTCCATAATCTACTTTTCCTACCAAAATCTACTTTTTTTGAAAACCAAAATCTACTTCATTTCGCCAAAATCTACTTCTGCCAAAATCTACTTTTTCCAAAATCTACTTTAGAAAAAAAAAGTTATTTAAACCTTAATTTAGTTAAATCTTGCTTTAGATTACCATTGTATGTTTAAAAAAATTAACTTTTCTTAAACTTATAGAAAATAACATCTTTTTAATACTAAAAAATAGTTTAAAATACACACTTAAGACCAGGTTTGGGTTCAAATGCAGATAATTGCATTTAAATATAAATATGAATACAATTGAGCCAAAAGTAGCTATCTGAATACAAATACTATCCCATGCAATAAAAATAAGTTTGAAGACACAGTTTTCTTATATGCAGCGGTTATTGCAGCCCCAAAGATCTGTTAATGTTACAGAATAAACTCAATAATTCCACTATAGTATATTCTCTGAGTGATTAATTCCAGGTTTAATATCGCATTTTAACTCATTCAAATGATTGTTATCACTTATTCAGACACATTGGCTTAAATGCAAAATATTGTAGTAAATCTGTTCTTAGAAATTATTCATGTTATCTATTCACGTTTGTACTCCAATCTTAAAGAAACTCTTAATAAGTCGAAGACAATTTCAGTGTGAAAAAGATTCTGTTTATAATGATTAGTTCAGATTAATTTATTATTTCATTATTTACTTGCAGTTAAATATTGAAATTTAATGAAGATGTAAACTTTACAAGCAAAATAATATTACTTAAACCTTATATGAATGCTATGTGTCTAAGTAATTGCAATTTCTTAGAATATACAATGCATGGCCAGTGTTTGAATTGCAATTAAGACAATGCTAGTGTTAGAACAGCAGTTAGCATTCAAATTCAAAATGTGTGACAGTTATGTCATGAAAATATCAGCCAAATATACAGGTGAATAAGCCTTATAAGTGAATTAAAGACAAATTTATATTTTAAGACCCAGACTCCAATAAATTTTATTTTCCAAAATATTTTGTAGCAATGTCTCATTAGGAGTATACACTTTACAGTTTAAGAAGTTTAGGTACAGAAGACTTCTCAAAGATTAGAAATGGCTGCAAGGGTCACCCAAAAAGACCTACGCAATTCCAACAAACATTTTTGGTCAATTACCATAAAAAGTAATTGTGAAATACACGAAAGATTACTTGCAATTTGTAATCATCCACATAATTGATATTCTTGTATTTACTCTTCTGATCATGGTATAAATTTGTTGTAATCAAGAATTATCCAAGAGCGCTGGTCTATTATTTTAAGTTTTTTTTATTGATTACATATCACTAAAACATTATTTTACCAAAGTAATTAAATAAAAATTAAAATAAAATTTTGAAGGAGATTTTGTCAAAAGTAGATTTTGGGAAAAGTAGATTTTTGTAAAATTGAGTAGATTTTGACACAAAAAAGGAGATTTTGTCAAAAGTAGATTTTGTCAGACGTAGATTTTGGAGAAGTAGATTTAGGGAAAAGGAGATTTTGACTGGTCCCCCACCAAACCATAAGAAATTCGAAAAACAATGGTTTTTGTAATTTTTGTTAATTCCTTGAAACAGGTTGCAAGAAAAGGCTCTGGAAATTTCATATAGTATGATGAATATCTGCATTGGCCTCCGTTTTGACCATCATCTAGATATGATTTAGGTCAATAAGGTCATGCTTTTTGCATTTTTGTTAAAAACACTGGGGTCAAATTAAAATATGCATGTGTGGGGCGAGATCTCCCTGCATGCCATGGGACACTAGGCCCCCTTCACTGATCGAGGCCTCGATGCTGCTTCAAGCACCATTTACAAATGTTTATTGATCCTTAAATCTTCATGGAATAACTTTAAAAAATGTCCCCGCTTTGAAACATGAAAAAAAATATGAAAAAAAGAGAACTCTCAACAGAAAAATTCAAAAATTTAGAAAAAAAGTACAAATCTAAAGAAAAGTGAAGAGGAAGCCTTAAAAAAGACAGAAGTAACCCGAAAAACAACTTTCAAGTTGAATGCGAATATCAAAACAATTACCATAGCATTATGATAGGGGGACCTCTTGCCCGATAGGTTTGGTAAGAAGGCTGTTTAAAATTTCCCTTACTCCTATAATTATCTTAATCAGTAGATATTTATTTCACTAGATGTATGTAGAGTCAAGTGAGATCTCTCTAACTGCAAAAGCATTTTAATATTCAACCATAAAAAAATTTAGTATATATACAAGGGGTTAACCTATCTCTTTGAAGGAGCTGAATGAAATTTTCACAGAACTATCTTCAGGTATGCCACTATCTGTATTGAAAATATTGTGCCTGTATAAATGTTTAAATTACTTTTCAGGTGCCATGTAAACAGAAACACAGTGCACCCAGCACAGCACAATTTTTTAGACCAAATCCAAAGGTGAAGTAGTGTGAATAATCATATAAGTTCATGTGAAAATGGAATTGATTTTGATCTAATATATTTCTTGACAGCCTAACAGTATTTCATAGTGGTTGCATTGCATTTCAAACAAGTATGCAAATATTTAACCCATTTGCTGAGGGAATCACCGAGGTCCTCCAAACTGAGCAGTTCCTAAAATCAGGAGTTTCAAAATTATAGTGGTTAAAAAGGCAGAGTTTACATGTAGGCCCCATTTAAGCATGTACTCCCACTAACTCCCACTAACTCCTGCTAACTCCCGCTAACTCCCGCTTACTCCCGCTAACTCCCACTATAACTCCTGCTAACTCCCGCTAACCCCCACCCACTCCTGCTAACTCCTGCTAACTCCCGTAACTCCTGCTAACTCCCACTAACTCCCGCTAACTCCTGTAACTCCCACTAACTCCTGGTAATTGACTCCCGTAATTCTCACTAACTCCCGCTAACTCCCGCTAACACCCACTAACTCCTGCTAACTCCTAGTAACTCCCACTAACTCCCACAACTCCGGGTAACTCCTGTCAACTCCCGTGACTCCCTTAACTCCCTGAAGTCCCAAATGGGGGCTCCGTTTTGAGTTACATACTTAAATGGGGCCTACATGTTAGGCTTAAATCCACATTAAAATCTAAGTAAAATCACAAATCATTTTAGCATTGCCACTCCGGTGTTGTCATCAAATGCCTCCATACATGTGGAAAAGATCATAAATACAGACATAGAAAGAAAGATGACAAATATCTCTAAATACATAGTATAGAGAGATATAATCCTTATAACCGAACATCTTTAAGAATTTCTGAAAAAAAATATATTGCTTCTGTCTGAAATAAAACTCGACTTTTCACATCGGTCAGAATTGAAACATGAATTTGAAAATAAATGTAGCAGTATATTTAGCATGTGTTACATTCTGTGACAACATGGAAGAAATCATGAGATGAAAAGACTGGAAATTCAGAATGTTCAATACACCGCATGACTTTCTACAAAATAAAAGACATGTTGGAAACCGAAACCCATTGTTAATCAATAAAGTGAATGTATATTGGAAAATAATGTAGGCCTACTTGAATAGGAGTTGTGAAATGATTGAAAGTGTAGTGTCCTTTTATGGTACAACTTAATGTTTAAAAAGTCGCTCCAAGAAAATGTCAAAGCCATGCATTGGCTTATGAATAGGGAGTTGCAACATCTAATTGTTCTGCAGATTTTTTACCTTCAAGCGCGCAGTCTGATAATCTGATTACAGCCTTCCACTTTGATAAAGAAGCGTGGACTGTTGTACTGTGAAAATGGCACTTGGTGTATCATCGTGCTGATTTGTCATGATCATACCCTATACTTTCAATGTCAATTTGATGTAAGGAGACTAATCCCGCTTGTTGGTGACAGCCAAACGAAAGGATTATGTATCTGATTTTCACTCTGAATTGAAGTAGAGAAGATGACACTTCATCAGCTATCATTAGTCAAGAAAATTTAATGCATTTTTCACAATGAACTGATCCTCATTGTCTCTATATCAAAGTGGAAGGCTGTAAATAAAATGCTTGTGAAGCTGACAACTTTCTTTCATTTGGTATCTGAAACACCCTAATATTAATAACTGGACATCAGAAACTCACCGAATATGTAACAAATAGATCTACTCCATGCAATTTTGGAGCTATACCTAAGAAAATTTGGAATCAGATAGTTTCTTCAATATTGCTGGCACTGCTTTTAGTATGATTTTAAATACATGTGTAATGCACATGCAACCGATTTCAATACATCAACCATTTTTTGTTGTCAATAGTGTTGAGTCAATTTGATACTATTAACACCATTTTTTTCTTGATGGTGTGTAGACAATAGTATGTCAATATTAAGAGCATGTTCTTTCACAAAGGTATGATGGTTAGTGAGATGCTACAATGACTTAACTCTATTAGTTACTCTGAGAGGTATGACATGCATTCATGAATCATGACCTCTTCCCCTGTCCAATACATGACAGCGTAGACATAGGAGGTCATTAAATTCATGGGGTTGCCAAAGAAAAGTTCCTAATTCCCCCCCCAAATCGAGAAATTCGCAATATTTACTGCCCGAGACTACCTGAAAAATTGCTTTTCCAAAATTTCCAGCCCCCCTGCCTCCAATGCCTATTTACATGTATTACAATATCTAAACCTTCCCATCTGGCAACATATGTACATGCATTAGACAAAACAAATGCCCAGCCATCTCCCATCTCCCCCCCCCCAGCCCAAGGGCAGTAGGCTGGGCTGAATCCTAGGGGGGGCAGTGACTGGTCCGGAGGCATGCGGACCCCAGAAAACTCCGGAAAATTGAAAACATGTAATGCACATAATTTGGCAAAATTCTGGGGGGGCCCCCTGCCCCCCCCCTGCAGGCTACGGTCCTAGCCAAACCTCCCCCCCCCCCCCGCGCCCATCCACCCTCTATACAGTACCGCTCCGAGAGACGCCTAAAGTCACTTGAAGTCGCTTGAAGTCGCTTGAAGTCGCTTGAAGTCACTTGAAGTCAGTTGGAGTCACCTGAAGTGACTGAGTGACTCAATAGATTGACTTTTGGCAGGAAAATAATGCCATACTAGCAGTTAGTACTAACTTACAGTTTCCTAACAGTTAAGGACTAGCTGACTTACATGACTAACTAACTGTTAGTGACTGACTAACAGTTAGTGACTGACTAACAGTTAGTGACAATTAGTGACTAATTAACAGTTTGTCACTAACTGACAGTTTTTGACCAACCAACAGTTTTGACTAACTAACCATTTTTGACTTACAGTTTTTGACTACAAACAGTTTTGACTACAAATAGTTTTTGACTAACTAACAGTTTTTGACTAACTAACAGTTTTTGACTAACTAACAGTTTTTGACAAATTAACAGTTTTGACTGACTAACAGTTTTGACTACTAACAGTTTTGACTGAATAACAGTTTTTTTACTACAAACAGTTTTTGACTAACTAACAGTTTTTGACAGACTAACAGTTTTTGACAAATTAACAGTTTTGACTGACTAACAGTTTTGACTACTAACAGTTTTGACTAACTCCCCCTTTTGACTAACACAGTTTTTGACTAACTAACAGTTTTGACTAACTAACCATTTTTGACTACTAACACTTTTGACTACAAATAGTTTTTGACTAACTGACAGTTTTTGACTAACTAACAGTTTTTGACTGAATAACAGTTTTTTTACTACAAACAGTTTTTGACTAACTAACAGTTTTTGACTGACTAACAGTTTTGACAAATTAACAGTTTTGACTGACTAACAGTTTTGACTACTAACAGTTTTGACTAACTCACTTTTCACTAACTAACAGTTTTTGACTAACAGTTTTGACTAACTTACCATTTTTGACTACTAACAGTTTTGACTACAAATAGTTTTTTTTGACTACAACTAGTTTTGACTAACAAACAGTTTTTGACTAACAGTTTTTTTTACAGAATAACAGTTTTTTTACTACAAACAGTTTTTGACTAACTAACAGTTTTTGACTGACTAACAGTACTAACTCACACTTTTTCACTAACTAACACTTTTCTACTAGCTAACAGTTTTTGACTAACTAACAGTTTTTGACTGACTAACAGTTTTTGACTAACTAACAGTTTGTGACTAAATAACATATTTAGTGGCTAACAAATAGTAACTACCAAAACAACAGACTTAATGACTAACAGGTAGTGACTAACTGATGAACAACAGTAAGGGATGCCTGATTAACAGTTAAGGATTGACAGTCATATATATATAGTGACTTACTAATTAATAGTGAGTCATATTGAACCTATGCTCCCCCATATGAACTTGCCAACTCCAGCTAAACTGTCATAGGAATAAAAATAACAGTCAATACAATACACCAGTTAGTGTAGATCAGCAGAGCAGGTATAAGAAGCTATAAGAGGATTTATAGATGAACCCGTGATGTGTCTATGATTCCTCTTATAGCTTCTTATACCATATCATGGGTTCATCTGCAGTTTCCCTTATACCATATTTTAAAATTCTTTTGGCAAAACATACTGTTATTGTAAATTCTGAAATCGTAATCACTACAGCCAGCATATATCTTTTTTTTCAAAAGATTTTCTTGTTCTATATCTCTCACTAACTAGGTCTTGAACACACACACATCATGGGTTCATCTATAAATCTTCTTATAGCTTCTTATACCTGCTCTGCTGATCTACACTAACTGGTGTATTGCATTGACTGTTATTTTTGTACATGAGACACCAACACAAATTGGGATTTAAAATTTTTAATTATTAAAAGTTACTTGAACATTTGAAATGTTTGAAACAATAAAATTGACAGTAATAGTAATAGATTAAAATTTAGTTAAAGATGTAGCATGAAATTTAAGCTGAGTAATTTGAAAAGAATAGGTTAAGTTAGTTTGAGAAGAGATTTGATAATTGTGATGGGAATTTGATATACAAATAGAAGGTTAGTAAATTTACACAATAAATGAGATGGTAAACTTAGTATCAGATAATTGTAATAGTCCTGGAAGGAAAAGAACATGTATCAGGTATTGTTACATAAAGATAATACATATCAGTGATGAAATAAATGTCCATAGTTCATGTGTATCGAGTTAGGCCATAAGCCCATAATTTGCCAACAAAGCAAAACATCTATGGAGGTGGATGGGGTTGGTGGTGGCTGCTTAGAGAAGAGTGTTGATCCAGTGAGTCTCAGAAGAAAATATGCTAGTTCCAGAAAATTCCACTAGGGTCTCTGCTGTCTCTGTACAAAAATGCAGCTGGTGCTGCGCCCAACTGCTATTTTTTGTACATGAGACACCAACACAAATTGGGATTTAAAATTTTTAATTATTAAAAGTTACTTGAACATTTGAAATGTTTGAAACAATAAAATTGACAGTAATAGTAATAGATTAAAATTTAGTTAAAGATGTAGCATGAAATTTAAGCTGAGTAATTTGAAAAGAATAGGTTAAGTTAGTTTGAGAAGAGATTTGATAATTGTGATGGGAATTTGATATACAAATAGAAGGTTAGTAAATTTACACAATAAATGAGATGGTAAACTTAGTATCAGATAATTGTAATAGTCCTGGAAGGAAAAGAACATGTATCAGGTATTGTTACATAAAGATAATACATATCAGTGATGAAATAAATGTCCATAGTTCATGTGTATCGAGTTAGGCCATAAGCCCATCGAGACGAAGACTCTCCTGACGAGGTGCACATGAACGAGGCAGTACGAAATCCCAAAGAGAGTCAAGCGTACTCAGAGGCCCGAGGAGTACCAAAAGTGTCTACTCAGGAACCTGAAGTAGACAACTGTTGTCTGCGGTTGTAGCGTGGGGGGGGGCCCCACTCAGGAACCTGAAGTGGAGCTGATGGATCTTGAAGGCCCTACCCAGGAACCTGAAGTAGAGACTGTGCTGGATTGATGATTCTTGGAGGCCCCACTCAGAAACCTGAAGTGGGGATTGATGCTTCCTGTAGATCCTATCCAGGAACCTGAAATAGGGGGATGGTCCTCTTGTATGTTCTGATTGAGACGACCTGCAAAGAGATATATTAAGCAGCAGTAAAATTCTTATGGTAAGCCCATTTAAGTTTAGGTTGTCGACGATAGCGTACATAGGTTTTGTCATTAGGAGTAGGACATATAACAGACACTGAGTGAGAGAGGGAGAAAGGTCAGGAAAACTGAAGCGCCAGGAGAGAGAAAGTGGAGATTTGAATGAGCGTTGAAGTGCATAAAGTTGATTCATGGAACAATAACGGGTAAGGGTAATTGCTGAAGTTTGGCATTGAGCTGGCTGCGGGTTATCGACGATAGGAGACTTATATAAAGACATTGAGTGAGAGATGGAGCAATGTCAGGATACTGGAGAGTCAGAAGAGGGAGAATGGAAATATGAAAAGTGGTTAAGTGTATAGGGTCGATTCAGGAACGATAAGGGTAATTGATAAAAGTTTCGATTGAGGTAGGTAGTAGTTTGGATTGTGATACTGGGGCGTCGGGAATGTTAGGCCAATTATGTCCTGGTGTAATCTACTTGTATTGGGACTGTGGGGACAAGATGGTGCGCTGTTCCGTTACCCAGAAGAGGCATGAAGGCGGTTCGGGTCGATGAATTGTATTCTGCTGACCTGCTCAGAAGCAGAATGGCAAGGTGAGCCCAGCCAGGAACCTGAACTGGGCTGTCCTGGGTCTAGAGGCCGAAGAAGAAGGTCGAGAAAAGGCAAGAATATCGGGGGTAAATTAACCAGGGATTGATACATTTAAAGACAGGTGAAGCATGAAAGTAAGAGAACTTGGCGGAGACAGAGTGTCATGTGTGATGATTGTTATTTAAGTTGAAGTCAAATTGGATTGGTGGCAATGATGAGTCATCCTTCAGGGGGGAAAATGGCTGGGTTGAGAGCTGCATGTTGACCTTGTACATATGATAAATATATATTGGCAGTAAAGTCATGAAGTTGGGTGGACCGGTGAGAATACTGCTTGCATACTGGAGGTGCATCTTGACCATGTAAATATGCTATAGATATGGGGGGGGGGGAAAATTGAAGTAAGACAGCCCTGTGGAAGCATTCTGGATTGACAAGAAAGCAAGGGGGTGATAAAATAGAGACCACAGCGTGTGCCGCCGCTTAGGGAATGGTAGTACAGATGGAAATCTGCGAAAGAACCAGGTGGAATCATGGAAATGAAGAGGCAAGGGTGTCTGAGATGTCCACTTCAAGTGGTGATGGGAAACTCATGGCTGATTAGGAGGCCGTAGATTGTGGTGATAGTTGAAATGAGTGGAGTGGTTGAAGGTGGAGAAAACAAGATTATGAGGATATTAACGGGAATGTCTGTGGAATTGAATGAGTGTAATGTCTTGAAGATCGAGGAAGGTTGAAAAGTCTGGTAATTGCAGTTGAATTGAAGGAAAATCTTGGAAGGTCGAGGGATATAGGAGTCTGGTAATTGGAAAATAGAGACCACACAGGGAGTAAGTGATAGTGGGAGATAAGAGTGAAATCAAGTGAAGAGGATATATGTAATAAGAGAATGGAGGAATTGTGGTAAAGTTGGAGAATGGTAAGTGTCGGATAAGGTGAAAGTGAAGCCACACACAGACCGAGTGATACTGGGCAGAGAGAGATAGTGGAGTGAAAGATGTAAGTGTGATAAAAGTCCACAAGCACGAATGAGCAATACTGGAATATGTGTGATGAAATTTGTCTGCAGTGGAATAGAGGGAATGTCTTGAAGGTTGAGGGTTGTAGGAGTCTGGTAATTTGAAAAGAAAACACACACAGAGTAAGTGATACTGGGAGATAAGAGTGAAATAAAGCAAAGAGGAGGAGTATACATACATATAAAGTGAATAGAGTGAATTAAAACGCATAAATTGTGATAAAAATTCCACGTGCAAGAATGTGCAATACTGGAATAGATAAGGCGTAAGTGAACCCACACACAGATCAAGTGATACTGGGCAGATAAAAATTCCACATGCAAGAATATGCAATACTGGAATAGATAAGGCGTAAGTGAACCCACACACAGATCGAGTGATACTGGGCAGATAAAAATTCCACATGCAAGAATATGCAATACTGGAATAGATAAGGCGTAAGTGAACCCACACACAGATCGAGTGATACTGGGCAGATTAAAATTCCACATGCAAAAATATGCAATACTGGAATAGATAAGGCGTAAGTGAACCCACACACAGATCAAGTGATACTGGGCAGAAATTCCAAATGCATGAATGAGCAAACTCGAATAAGTGTTAAGAAAAGTAGGAGGATGAAGTAAAGTCACTTCGACAAAAATATGGCCCACACACTGGATAAGTGATACTGGGAAGTGTGTCGGAGGAGTGGAAGAAATTAAAGAGTGAAAGTGATAAAATAAAATATGGCCCACACACTGCATAAGTGATACTGGACAAAGGAGAAGTGAACATGTAACATGTAGTATAAATGTTAAAAATGTGGAGAAAAACGCAAGTGTAACAGAAATAAATAAACCCACACACTGAGGAAGTGATACTGGGCAGGAAATATTGACAAAGAATGAAGTGTAATTGTAAGTAGAATATTATGAATAATGGAGTAGTCTTGAGTTGAGTGAAGTGATGTTCACGAATAATCATAGTGAATAAGTAATCAAGGAATATGTATGGAAACCCACACACCATAGGAGGTGATAGCTGGGCTGAGAAGAGATGTCGGGGGGGGGGGGTCTTGAGTTGAATGAAGTGATGTTGAGAATAATCATAGTTAGTGGTTTTAGGAATATGTAAGGAAACCCACACACCATTGGAGGTGATAACTGGGCTGAGGAGTTTGATGGAGTAGGAAGATGATGTTCACATGGTTGGTTGATTCTTGAAGAAGGAGGACGAAGGCCAAGTTGTTGTTTGATTGATGAAGTTAGGAACAATGAAGGTAGCGAGGTGAAGTTGGCATGGTCGATTGATTCACAAAGTAGGAAGGTGAAGGTACCACAATGAAGTTGGCATGGTTGGTTGATTCATGAAGTAGGAAGGTGAAGTCCACTTAGGAAGATGAAGTTGTCATGGTTGCTTGATTGGTGAAGACGAAGATGGAAGTTGACTTGGTGGGTTGAACTGGTGAAGTAGAAAGATGAATGAAGGTGGTGCAGTTGATGCATGAAGTAGGAAGATGAGGCCCTGATGGTTGTTTGATTGAGGAAACAGGAAAGTGAAGTTGACTAAGTTGGCTGATGGAAGATGGAGATGGTTGATTGATGGGTAGGAGATGAGGTCCAAGGATTTGAGTGGATAGTTGGGACGAAATGGCCCGGATGGGCAGTCAATTGTCATGGTCGGGAGGTTCAGCGATGAAGTGAGGAGATGAAGTCCCCTGTCCACACTAGTCGTTGACTGATGGAGTAGGATGATGAAGTCCAGACAGTGAGTTGACTGTTGGGGTGCAAATGGAGTCCACAGACTTGGGTGATTTAATGGTGGGGGATAGTAGTAAAGTGGATTGATTGAGAAGGAGGAAAGTTAAGTGACACAATTGAAGAAGTTTAGGATAAAGAAAAGGGAACAGGAAGAAAGAGTGAAGTAAGTTCCACACACTTAAGAGAGTGATACTGGAAGGTGTAGCGGGGAGGAGGAGGTAAATGGAGACTGAACAGATGTTAATCAGGGATAATAAACAGATAACCCGGGAGAGTTGGTAGATGAAGATAGTGGAGAAATGATTAGGAAAAGTAGCAAAATTGAAAGAGCAATGGACTTGAGCGCTGAGGAGGAGATGAGGAAGTGAAGAGTTATGGGTGACATGTGAGGAGTTCTGCTCATGCTGTGTCAAGGATAGAGTGTAAGATTGAATATCAGAAGCAAGTACTAGTCAATTAAGAAGCAAGTTCTAGTCAATTAAGTAGGGTAGAAGTAGAAACGGTGGTAATGGTGAAGAAGGGGGGGGTGAAGTAATGAATTTTTTGAAGTAACTTCCAAGGGGGGGGGGGGGTTGGGCAATGAAGAATGGGGGGTTTGTAGGTCATGAGTCATGTCCCAGATGCAGAATAGGGTACTGGTATGTAGGTCAGTCTGTCTGGGTCAGTGCAGGCTGGGGCTAATCTTAGGGTGGTGTGGAGAGGATTGGAGTAATGTAGAGAAGAGATGAAGTGAAAAGAATGGTATGAATATAAATATCCAAATATATGGCTCATCATGTACAAAATTTTAAATAAACAAGGCTGAGGTGTATTGTAAGTGGGTAAATGAAAGCATGTATGGGTGGGTGCCCCAGTGAATTGAGGTCAATCATAGTGAAGGAACAGGGGCGTATCTAGAAATGGCCTGAGGGGGGGGGGGCCATTACATGGGGTGAATACGGGGCACTCTGCGGCGTTTCCTATCTCTTCCATGTTAATTTTGGGCCTGAGGGGGGGGGGGCCATGGCACCATGGCACCCCTAAATACGCCACTGTGAAGGAATGTGTACAATAGATAAACATATAAATGCTGGAAAGAGGAGACAGACAGTATTTGGCCTGTGTCCTTGGGATGAGAAAATTCAATTTAGGGTTTTGGCCTTGAGCATTGTAAACAGCAAGAGGACAATCCAAGGTAAGTGGAGCAAATGAGAGCACATGTATGGGCCCTGTGTCTGTGAATTAAACAAAGATCAAACTTAGTTAAGGAATGATGGAATACAAAATATGTCAAATGAGGCACCGGTGAGTAAAGATTATTCAATGAGTAGCCAAGGCCTGTATCATTACCGATGAGAAAATTCAAAACAGAATTTGGCCTTTCTGTGAGAGTAGTGAGCTCTCCTGCAGGCAGCATGGTTCAATATGGCTGCCAGTAAGCAAGGCATGGCCAGGAGGCTGCCCTCATTTGAGGTAGACAGAACTTTTGAAGACTCACTTTTTAAGTTATGAGTAGAATCCTTCATCTGGAGCATGTCTTCTTACGTCATCTGCTGTGGTAGAGACTCACTGGAGGTCATCAGGGAAGGAAATACACGCCAAAAGAGATGCTGCTTAGAGAAGAGTGTTGATCCAGTGAGTCTCAGAAGAAAATATGCTAGTTCCAGAAAATTCCACTAGGGTCTCTGCTGTCTCTGTACAAAAATGCAGCTGGTGCTGCGCCCAACTGCTATTTTTTATTCCTATTACAGTTTAGCTGGAGTTGGCAAGTTCATATGGGGGAGCATAGGTTCAATATGACTCACTATTAATTAGTAAGTCACTATATATGACTGTCAATCCTTAACTGTTAATCAGGCATCCCTTACTGTTGTTCATCAGTTAGTCACTACCTGCTAGTCATTAAGTCCGTTGTTTTGGTAGTTACTATTTGTTAGCCACTAAATATGTTATTTAGTCACAAACTGTTAGTCAGTCAAAAACTGTTAGTTAGTCAAAAACTGTTAGCTAGTAAAAAAGTGTTAGTTAGTGAAAAAGTGTGAGTTAGTACTGTTAGTCAATCGAAAAATGTTAGTTGGTCAAAAACTGTTTGTAGTAACAAAAACTGTTATTCTGTCAAAAACTGTTAGTTAGTCAAAAACTGTTAGTTAGTCAAAAACTATTTGTAGTCAAAACAGTTGGTAGTCAAAAATGGTTAGTTAGTCAAAACTGTTAGTCAAAACTGTTAGTTAGTCAAAAACTGTTAGTTAGTGAAAGGGGGAGTTAGTCAAAACTGTTAGTAGTCAAAACTGTTAGTCAGTCAAAACTGTTAATTTGTCAAAAACTGTAAGTCAGTCAAAAACTGTTAGTTAGTCAAAAACTGTTTGTAGTAAAAAAAACTGTTTTTCTGTCAAAAACTGTTTAGTCAAAAACTATTTGTAGTCAAAACTGTGAGTAGTCAAAAATGGTTAGTTAGTCAAAACTGTTAGTCAAAACTGTTAGTTAGTCAAAAACTGTTAGTTAGTGAAAGGGGGGAGTTAGTCAAAACTGTTAGTAGTGACACTTTTCTTTATGGGGCAACCATTATAGTATGCTGGCTGCATAGCCAATACTGTACTATAACAAATCTTGTCCTAAAGTTCAAGAAGCCAGCATAAAAAAATCAAAGGAAGGGAGTTGAATAAATTTCTTGCCACGTTTTTTTTAAAGAAAATATACCAAGCAGTCAGGAAATACTTTTTTCCAAAATAAAATAATTATACCCAATCCCCAATGCTCCTTTTTACATCAACTTCTAGCTTTGCGATTTTTTATTGAATTATTGAATTAATTAAAATATTCAATATGCAATAAAGAATGGAAGGATGGAGGTAAGGGACCTTTCAGAATTTATGACTGGGGGGGGTGGGGGGGTGGGAGTTTTGGCCGAGGGGGTACTAACTTTTCACATGTGTTTCAAGGGGGGGGTATTAATTTTTGACAACACTTCCAAGGGGGGTTATAAATTTTAACAAAGAAATTTTTTTATAAAACCCGCATAAACTAACTTTATCCGCGCTTTTTTACGCGCGAAAGTCCGCAAAATGGCGCGAATATGTACCGCGTGGCCATGTATAACACTAAATATGTGTGTATTCGTTCATGTGTCGAGGGGGGGATACTAAAAATACGCATGAAACCTAGGGGTGGGGTACTAAAAATCTGCATGAATCTCAAGGGGGGGGTACAAATTTTTGACGGGAAGTTCTGGCAAAACTCCCACCCCCCAGTCATAAATTCTGAACGGTCCCTAATGGGAAATAAATTACAAGTTAATGCAATTATTGAAATATATGCGCAGGGAAACAGACCTGTGACAAAAAAACAAGGATAACGCCAAGATTGCAAAGGATTGAGTCTACTGGACAATGCCAGGATAATGCATGGGTTGTCAATAGGCCTCATGACAGGATACACCCCCTGCTCCCTTTTGTTATTCCCGTAATATCGGCTTCCCCCCATTTTACCCCCGTTTTGCCCCTGCTTCCCCCTCTTCCCCCCACTAACCCCCGCTTACCCCCCCACCTGCCCCCACTTATCCCCCACTTGCCCCCGCTTATCCCCCACTTGCCCCCACTAACACCCCGCTTCCCCCTGCTTACCCCCCGCTTTCCCCCCACTTCCCCCAAGTTGTCTCCCGCTAGCCCCGGTTACCCCAACTTACCCCATCTTTGCACCCCACTTCTCCCCACTTGCCCCCACTTTCCCCGCATAACCTCCTCCTTTGCCCCCAATTCCCCCTAGTTAGCCTACCCCATAGGGTGGGGGGTGTATCCTGTCATGAGGCCTGTCAATATGCATTGCATGCCATTTTTAAATTTTTAAAAGAAAGGATGATGCCTGTCTTTGTACCGTAGAACTTAGACATTTTGCATAGTTTGATTGCATATATGTTAAAAAAAACAAGCATGGACCCAACCAAATAGTTGATTTTTAACACAATGCTGTTTAATTTTTTTTTACCTTCAGCGAACGAAGTTCGAAGAAGGTATTGTAATCACTTGGGTAAAAATGCTGTCCGTCCGCCGCCGGGCGGGCGGGCGGGCGGGTGGGCGGGCGGGCGGGCGGTCGGGCGGCGGGCGGATAGATCGTTTCCGACCCAGCACTCGGCCTCTATTGAATGTATCTGGATGAAATTTGGTACACATCTAGCCTGTATGGTCTAGTTGTGCCTTTTGATGGTCTGATGAATAGATCTTAAATACTTTTTGAAATAATTAACAAAATATAAAAATTTGTTTTTTTTTCGTTTCCGGGCCAAGGCTCGGTCACTATTGCATGTGCATGGATGAAATTTGGTACACACGAGGCCTATATGGTCTAGTTGTGCCTTTTGATGGTCTCATTGACAGATATTCTATACTTACTGAAAAATGAGAAAAAATATAAAAACATATTTTTTTTGTTTTTTGGCCTAAGACTCGCTCACTATTGCATGTACATGGATAAACTTTGGTACACATATGGTCAATATGGTCTAGTTGTGCCTTTTGAAAGGTCTGATGGAAAATATTATATACTTTTTCGAATATTGAAAAACCATAAAAATTATTATTTTTGTTTCTGGCCCAACATCCAGTCACTATTCCATATACATGGATCAAGTTTGGTACACATACGGCTTGTATGGTCTAGTTGTGCCTTTTCATGGTCTGACAGATGGCTATTTTTGTAATATTGAGAAAAAATATTTAAAAGAATTTTTTTTATATCGGAGCCAAAACTTCCCCACTATTGCATATACAGTAATGCATTTTTCTAAACAAATCACCTATGCAATTTAGCAGTGCTTTTTGATGCATATAACACTTTATGAATCATTGGAAAAATAGAGATAATGGAAGGCCACTACTCGACCGCTATTGCATACCTATAAGCTATTTCGTAAACGCACCACTTTTATGATATTATTGTAATCTTCTAAAGGTGTTATTCGCTGAAGGTTTGCTGCTGCGCAGCCTATGTTTTAAATTCTTACGTCCAGAGTTTCTCAAAATGAACAATTTCCCGCCAGAGAAAACTCCAAGATGTCCCACCCTGAATATCTTATTTTTCGCCAACTAAATTACATGTATCAGGGTAAACGTTTTTAAATTTCACGACTCAATTAAATATCTATGTATCATCCAACATCTTTGACAGACACATAACGTTACCTTGGTATAAATGTCATATTGTTATAAAGAAGGGCAAGTATCAGCAGGGGAGGATCCAGAAAATTCCGGTGGGGGGTGGGGGCCTATCGGGCTGTCGCATTGCGGAACGCATAATGCGGGACATAACGCGGCTGCGCGTGGATAAAATTAACATGTAAAAATATATATTTTGTTGGTCCGGTGAGAAAATATTGAAGCACAGGATGTGATACATCTTTGATGTCGGGTGTGTTCTTTAATTGGATGCATGGTTGATTGCATAAGAATACATGTGCTGCAAGCATCAGTGCAATGAAACCGAAAAGTTGTATCATATATGGTTTTCAGATGAGGTAACTTCCTGATTTACAACTTTTTTAAAAACCTTTTTTCTTTATTTGCTATTTGCTTGAGCCCCTTTTCAAATATTAAAATCTAACACTATATTATTCTTTCTAAAATCAAATAACTTTTTCATTATTCAAGGCCAAAGGTAATTTCATATTTAAGTGGATGACCATTTAATAATCAGGGGGCTTGGAGTTTTCTTCGGTGGAAAATGTCTATTTCACGGTAACGGGACCGTTCAGAATTTATGACGGGGGGGGGGGGGGGGGGAATTTTAGTACCCCACCCTTAGGTTGTATGCGTATTTTTAGTACCCCCCTCGACATAGAAAGCAATGTATTCACACATACTGTTATACATGTGCTGTGGTATGGTAACGCGTACAGATTCGCAGACTATTGCGCGTAAAAAAGCGCATATAAACAGAGTGTATGTGCGTTTTATGACATTTTTGTTTTGTTAAAATTTCTTACCGCCCCGCTTGGACATGTTGTCAAAAATTAGTACCCCCCTTGGGACACGTGTGAAAAGTTAGTGCCCCCTCTGGCAAAACTCCCAACCCCCAGTCATAAATTCTGAACGGTCCCTAATTATTTATTTCGAGTGTGTTATGTCCCGAAAAGTTCTTTATAAATCAAGCACCACCCTGTTAAAAATTACCCTGACCAAATTTCTTTTTTTCAATAAATCTCCAACCTCCCCCAACCCCGAGATTAAATGGTGGCCCCAAAAATTCCTTTTCAAAAATCTTTTTAAAAAATCCTTTTTAACAATATTTTTTTAATAATCAGTTTAAAAATCCTTTTTTAAACACTTTTTTAAAAACTCTTTAAAAATTCTTTTTAAAAATGCGAAAATGGAAATTCTTTATTTCCGCGCAAATGATACATGATGACTTTACACTTTTCTTCATCTATTTCTATTTTTATTTCTTTGCTTTCTGGGATCATGATGACTCTATACTTTTCTTCATCTCTTTCTCTTTTTATTTCTTTGTTCTCTGTGTTTTTTCCTGGAGAGATCGAACAGCAGCTTTTGGGGGGGGGGAGGGAGAGAAAATATGACAAAGCAATATTTAAAGTTCATGCATGTACAATTATACATGAAGGATATTAAAACAGAGCATGATAAAGCAGAATCTTTTCCTCAACCCTGCATAATGGTTGACACAATGACAAACAAAATTTGAATGATCTGCAATATATATGTCATCAACTAGAATCTATCAGGTTTCATGAAACCACTGCAGGCATGCATACATGATCAACTGCACTGTCTCATTTGTTGCCCTTTACATTTATTATAACACATTCCCCTTAAAAGTCCGGTGTCTAACCAGTTGAGCTAAAGGGCCGGCCCCCAAGCCAAGTGCTTAGGAGCAACCTATTATACCCAACCCACTATACTATATTACCATGCATATTTAACCAAATCAAGTGCAGTGCGTGTCGAGTTAATTGTAAGGTTTAGTACCATATTGAATTATGACAATTACTCTCAAGAAATTTGAACTAATGTTAGTCCTTATAATTATAAGAATCACTTCAATTTCTATAAAGGTAATGACCAGATGTACCCCTGGTGTTTTTTTGATTCTGAGAAAGTATGGTCAAGGAAGAAGCGCAAATCTAATGTATTTGCTTGATATGAAGGAGGGGTGAAAATTCTTGAAACAGAAATCTACTCTGAAATCGATACTACATTCAGTGTGTTTCACATTGTATATAATAGGATAATAAGACAAGATACGACTAAAACAGGTATACCAGCAGAACGGCATGCTTTTCCTGATCACTTTAGCTTTTTAAATTGTTAGAATCGGTTGATTTTTAGGCGAGTTACAGCAAATTGATACACAGAAAATAATAAGGCATGTGCTGAGGGTTAGCTGCCGCGCATTTTTATGAAAATCTTCTGTGTGGGAGGGAGATATGCAGGCTGGACGGAATTTTAAATGTATTTTTTGGCGCGAAAATAATTGTCTGGATTCACATTTTGGATGCTGAGGGGGAAGCAAGGATGTAAATCCCCGAAATAAGAATGTTACACAATGGACAAAGGGTATATCTAACACTTAATTACTCCCCACGAAATACGCCTCTATATATATATGTATGTAGACCAACTGATGAATTGCACATTTGGTTATCAAAATGTTAAATTCTTGGTCGATCCTGCCAGAATGGGTTTAAACCGGGATTTCTTTTTTCAATTTCAAGAATTATTCTTCAAACAATATATTTCTGCCTATGTTCAATCTTCATAAAATGAAAATTTGTGAAACGTCTTTTGGAGGAAATCGGCCAAATGCGAGGTAGGCCTAGATCGTAAATGTTGCGCATCATGGCACTATCAATAATGGTTTAAGGTTCTGTTGGTCTCCCAGTCAAAAATCCTTAAAAAATGCTCTGCTTCCTTATCGAGGAATATTACATAATTCTACCCTCTTGAATATCTAATGGTCTCTCCCCCCCACCCACACCTTACATCACTGAGCCATCCAGGTGCCATTTGATAGCCTTTTTCAATTCAATGAAACTTTACCTTTTTATTCGGATATTGCAAATTTAAAACCACTGATTAAGCAACATTTACGTTGAGTAAGACCCTGGTTCTGACCAATGACAAAGCAGGGTTACATCTTTGGGGGAATTCCAACTGTGGTTATAGAAAAGTTGCATGAAGATGTGGGAGGAGTGAAAATTATTTTTATTTTTTGAATGGGGGATCCAGGAACTGGGAGGGTAACTCTTTCTTCAAAGTCAGACTATCAGTTTTCACTAAAATGAGTAAATTTTACTAAAAGTGCATCATGTGCATGTCAGGTGGATAGGTATTATTAGACAAACAAAGTTAACATTCAATACATGTATATAGATATATATAATTTGCAAATGGCTGTAAAAATTTACCATTCTTTACACTTTTTATGGATGTTGGATTTCCTTGTTTTATTTCCAGAAAGTTATAAAGAAATGGTGACAAAAGTTGACATTTTCAGAAGACTTCCATGAAGTTTCAGTTAAAAAAAAAACTCAAGTTATAGTTCATGGAATTTTGACAGATTTTCAAAGTTTCTCAACTAAATATGTTTAATTGCCCCACTCTGTCATTTTTCATTGTAACCACCTGAAATATGGCAATGTTATTAAATTTTGTGGATTATATTTCAACCGATAACCAATTCACTCCACTTATTAATTAATTAATTAAAAACACACAGGTGAAAAAAGAAGGAAATATTATTTGCACGTAGAAAAGTCCAAAGGCAGTTTAGCGAGCAAATTAAGCTCAAGAAATGGCATCTAAAATCAGTTCATTGATCAATGCTCTCAACAAGGGATGGGCAAGAGTGCACACTCTAAAAAATGTCGCGACAAAATTGGTTTTTTAGATTCAAAATGGTTTTTTGAAAAACCAAATTTCAATGCAAAACCAACATGGATTTTTTAAAATTGTATCTGAAATTTTTTAGAGTGCACGGTGCAACCGAATGTACTCGAGTATGAGTATGAGGACTTGCCATATCTACAAGTATGATTACAGCAGCTTCAGAAGGTACTCGAGTACAAGTACGAGTACTTCCAAATGTACTCAAGTATGAGTATGAGTACTATTTGCAGTGTTAAACCTTATTTGTGTAATATTTAAAAGAAGAAAAAAATAACAACTTTATTCTAACTCGATTACTGCAGATTCACTTAGAGGGTGTCTGCAGAAAACACAATTTAATTTGTTTACAGTTTATTTTGTGCCAAGGATCATTATTCAAGAAAACATGATTTGTATGTGAACAGTATCATCAGAAGAGTCAAATTACCCATTGTTCACACCCCTTACTGTGGTAACTTTCTGCCGATGAGATCGAAATTATGCGAAAACATGTATGATGCACTACACAAACATTTTGCCCCATGCAGACATGATGGAGGCCTCTACCTTTACTGCGAGGGTTGGGATGACTTGCTGGATTCTGCCTTCAAAGTTGCCGATACCGAGTAATTCACTGGGTCCAGCTCAGGAGACAAGGGGTGCACTCTACCTTGCTCATAAGATTGTTTTGAGGCACTCCTGAGTCTTCTATGCAGTGTGAGCAGGCGCTCCACCCTGTTGGAAGATGATTTTGCCAACAAAAGAGTTTCTTGTCTTATGCCATGGCATCACAAATTCATTCAGAATGTTATTATAAACATTTGCATTGATTCTGGTGCTCTGATCAATGGCTATTTGAAACATTTTTGTGATTTTCTTGTCATCAGATGACCCCACATTGAAGACCGAGTGTTAGGTCCTGAATATGATTTATCAGCAGCTGGAGCATCTGCATATTTCCCAATACTCATGAATGATTCATTCCTTCTCTAACAAGCACCATAAACGGTAAAAATTTCTCATCGACAGTGAGGAAAGCAGGACAACCGTCGTCAGCTTGGAGCAACGCAAGCCCTTTCGCATATCATGCTTCCATTTTGCCTTTAGTAGTGATCTAATTCACAAACAAACATATTTGCAATAGATCTCATACGGCTGACTATCAAATATACTCTTATGTCATACTTATCACCAAATTCTGAACTTATATGAGTGCAGAAAAGAAGACAAGTGACTGTCCTCTTTTTCTGTAGACACACTGAGTTTCTTTGACAAGCTTTCCTGATTGCATGGTCTATTAGCAACCTTTGTCATAAATTCTGAACGGTCCCTTAGGTCTCATTAACTGATTAATTTTATTTCAGCAGTATAAAAGAATTTCATCTTAAAAATTATTTTGGCCTGCAAATAATATTAATGGCTTTACCTCGTCAGGCGTACGTCTGGTCTGACAAAACCTGGATCAAAATGAAGAGCTTGAAACATGCCAGCAATTGTCTTCTAAATTATTAACTAAAAAAGAGGAACAGTTCTGGTTCCGGGAGACCCTAAACTGGGCCTCGAGTATATTCAGAAACAAAAAAGTGTGACCCGAGTTACCAATGTTACTCATGTTAATATTTTCGAAAACGCCCCTGGTTTAATTAATCCTCAAGCTATGTTCATCACAACAATTACTTAAACCATTTTAAAAAAGTTCCAGATTTGGCCTGAGAATAAAAGGCTCTTCCCTCTCCAGTGTAACTTTTGTACCTGGCACAAAATGATATAGAAACGTTTATTTCTTTTTGTAAATAGATACCCAGAAAGAAATGCAGTTGTGCAACACCATATTTGGCAAAAATCAAATGCTGAACAAATTTACATGGCCTCCTCCCAGAAAATTAGTCATAATAGGGTCTCCACTCGCCAGGTGAGCATAGGATACCTGAAGAGGCCAGACATAATTGATTTGTAGATTTTATTTGATTTTTGCACAATAAAATTTCTTGGCCAGGAGGGGCAGGGGCAATGTTGCCCTTTTGATCTCAAAGAAAAAAAAAACATTATTCGACTTAATTTACAGTGAATTTAGGCAAACATTTTCAAGTATACATATACAAAATTATTATTGCCGCTACACTAAATTTTTGTCGCGCGAATTAGATTTGCCCTTTCTCGACCGATGCCCCTGCCGCCCTCGTTTCCTTCCAGCACCCCTGCAGACCGAAACAGAATCACAGATGACACGCTTTAAAAAGGTTCCAACAGCAAACAAAAACAACATTTAGATTTATCCAGCTGCATGCATTGAACTCCCACAATGGAACCACTTTCTGTAAAGTTGGCAGCATAGGGTCCTAGTATCACAGGGCCTTCTCACCAAGTATTGAACGTTTTCAATTCAATTGAACCCTAAAAAAAAATTAGAACCTTCCTTTTTGCTTTGGGTCCTTTATATATCACCATGCACAAATAACCTTCTGTGTTAAGAGTGTACATGTATGCAGTGGTAACGGAGTTTCACAGAAATGAGTGAAGACTTGCAAAACGATTGAGTAGCTTGCTAATAACTCAACATCTTCAGGCCAATTATTAACTGAATTGTGATATGGCATTCCTTCCTGTGGGCATAGTGTTTTTGTGATGTCAGTCTAGTGTTGTATTTTGGTTATTTTAGACCGTGAACTGACCTTAATTTAGTCATGCATTGTGATGTTATTGTTTCACCACACACAGAAGTCAAAGGCCAATGTCAGTATGGCGTTGTCTGTTGACTGATCTTCTACTGACATCAGACTGATGTCAGCTCATAATGATGCCAAGGAATTATGTCGCATAAACGTTGCGTTGTCTTCAGCCAGGTTTTTGACTGACCTTCTACTGATGTCGTACTTAAGTCAGATGCCAAGCTGCATGTAATTCCAACATGACGTTGCAATTCTCAGAAGATTTTGATGTCCACCCAAGGTTATAATTCAAAGCTATTTTTTTTTGCAAACACACATTCTCCTGTCTACAAGAGGACCGCTTTTACATTGCCACTTCTTTTTCCAGCCTTGGCAAGTCAGAACATACGCTGTCATGTGTTGCCACCTAGTGACTAGTGTGCTATTCCGCGAGTTCCTGCGAGCGGTCCACATCATTTCAGTCTGAGGAACTCACACAATTTTGTCTTGAAGAAACCGGGGCTGTTTCTGAGTGTGCTGATGGCCTTGTTTACTTCCTTAGAGAATGTGATTGCCGAGTCTGACACTGGTATACAATACTATACGTCAATGTTGAATAGAAATTGTGTGAATGTGCTTTGAAATTGGAACTACATATGTATTTCTTGGGACAGCAATGTTGTAGCATACAAAATAAACTTTTGTGCCAGGTGGCAGGAGCATGCAGTTCTCATTTTCACCAGACTGCACCTTCTCTGTAATGTAATTTGAACATCGAATCAGACTTCAGAACGATGTCGTATGGGCATCACAATGCTTGCCGGGCTTTAATACCTATATTACACAGATGAAAATCCATGCAAATGATGATACATGCGATACTTTGTTTATCGTAGATTTCTTCCGGTGATGCCAAATAGGGTCAGTGATTATCTTGCTTAAAAAAATTGTAAACTGCCCGCCAAATGTTTCAATCATATGTTGGAAGAACGTTATTTTCTCTCTAGTAGTAGGCTAAATTAAATGTCTATTCTTACCAAAATCAATCAATCTTGGCCTACAATGTATAAAAGATGTTTTTAACCAATCTCTCTCTCTCTCTATATATATATATATATAATAAGATGATGAAAAAAAAACAATTGGGTGTTTTTCTGGTGATTCCCTTACCATGGTTACTCTTAGTTTGGCTTGCTGTAAAAAATGATGGGGCTGACAACAGAAATTCCGCTTTAAGTTAAGTCTATATCATAAAAAGTCAGAATCAATCAAAGCCATGATTTTTTCCATCCCATCCTTGGCAATGCTTTGTTACCATGTACAATTCTCAGGACAAGGTTATGATTATGTTGCCATGGAATTCATGCATTGGTGTAACCACTGCGTGTTGCAATATGAATGTTTTTAAGGAGTGTCACTGACTAAAATGTGTGATTGAATTGATAAAACTTAAAAAAAAAATTTAAAAATACTAGGAGACTTTTTTTCACTGATATCAAATTTCTTGGGAGTAGTGCATTTTTCTGCTCCAGTGAATTTACAGGCTTACTGCACAAAATCTGGTTAAATCTCTGCAATTATCTTAAAACTCTGTTATTATCCTGGTAAATGATACCATCACCAACATTTTGGCAAATCAGGTGTCATGTAATTATCCAATGATTATTTCATAATGACCAGCTAGTTTTAACAATTGTGAGTTGATTGATAGGTGTAACTGGTTGTAGCTTTTCTTAAATAAACTTCCTTAGGCCAGACATATTTAATTTATAGCTTCTCGGATAGACTGATCCAACAGATTTTCTGTCGCCATGGAAACAAATCAAGCTTATAACCAATTTTTATAGGATGGACATCATAAAAAATTCAGATTACAGCTTTTTTTCATCCTAACGATGGACCCTAGAAAAATGCCTAGAGAAGATCTGATCAAGAAGCTAAAGATCAATTATTACTGGCCTTACCCCTATCACTGCACTATCACAGGATAAGAAATAGCTGTGTGATATGTTGACCCGAAGTTTTTTTAAATAAAGCTTAATAACCACTCTTTCTTAAAATAGGGCAAGTGATGTGTTTATGTAATTGTGTAATCATTCCAACTTGAGCAAGACATATTTAATTTTTAGGTTCTCGGACTGACCGGCCCAACTGATTTTCTGTCGACAGAATAACAATTGTTCTTGTAAACACACATTTTTTGTAAATTGACATTATAAAAATTGATATCACAGCTTTTTTTTTGTCCTAACGATGGACGCTATATAAAAGTGTCTAAAGAAGTTCCGAGAAGCTATTATATAAAAGATCAATTGTGTCTGGCCTTAATTACCACTCTTTCTTAAAAATAGGGCAAGTGATGTGTTTATGTAATGTGATATTATTCCTATTTACAGTGCTCTGAGTGACAAACAAGGAAAAATATAATTTAAAGGTCTATGGCATGTTTTAGTTCAAAAGTACTGACGAAAAATACACGAGGCTACATGAAAAGAAAAAGTCTAAGTCCTGTAAATGGAAGAATTACGAGTACTAACATTAAGGTGTTTGTTGACATCAATCTACGATTTATCTATCAATGACCTCACAACAGGCCCAGAGTGCAGACCTAAACAACAGCTTTAATCAGGCCCTAGCTATGTATTGCATTGAAAGTTTTGAGACAAACTGTCAATTTGTCATTGAGTAACTTATGACCTCATTGGTGAGAAAGGTGAGGTGAGTGCTAAAAGGTATTGGATATGACCTCATAAACTGTGAATGAGTAATAGAGATTCGAGAATAACATGGCACGGAGTGCAGACCTAAGCAGCTCTAATCAGGCCCTAGCTATATATTGCATGAAAGTTTTGAGACAAACAGTCAATTTGTCATTGAGTAACTTATGACCTCATTGGTGAATGTGTTGAAGGTATGGGATATGACCTCATAAACTGTGAATGAGTCATAGAGATTCGAGAATAACATAGCACGGAGTGCAGACCTAAGCAGCTCTAATCAGGCCCTAGCTATGTATTGCATTGAAAGTTTTGAAACGAATTGTCAATTTGTCATTGAATAACTTATGACCTCATTGGTGAGAAAGGTGAGGTGAGTGCTAAAAGGTATTGGATATGACCTCATAAACTGTGAATGAGTAATAGAGATTCGAGAATAACATGGCACAGAGTGCAGACCTAAGCAGCACTAATCAGGCCCTAGCTATGTATTGCATTGAAAGTTTTGAAACGAATTGTCAATTTGTCATTGAGTAACTTAATTAAGACCTTATTGGTGAATTTG